>JAIPRM010006698.1:5594-18268 GCA_025469315.1 Stegophylla sp. TES_Ste_2020 | reverse complement strand
CTTCTTCACCTCAAGGACGGGCCCGCCAGCTTCACATATGGAGTGCACTTTTTACTTGCCCTGGGCGTCAAATATCCTACATCCGGCACTGATAAGTATAAGTATATTATAAAACTATTTGCTAATTATTGATGTATATATTTTGCACTTTTTTTTTTCAAACCCAACCCCCCCCTCCATTATGAAATCCTGTGCACGGGCCTGACTTGACGTATATCAAACCAAATATTAATACCTTTTTCCATTCACAAAATTGTAAATTGTATGACTAGCATACCTAAAAAATAAATAGTATTGTTTAAACACGGTTTGATACAATATATTATAATGTAGTATAGTACTGTAAAACTATTAAATACTAATCAAAGACAGAAATATTAAATGGATCGAAATTAAAGCAGCAATCAATCCGATTTATCAGCCTTGTACTTGGCCTGGTTTTTTGCGTCAAAGTTACGGTTGCACACGTTTCTTCTTTTTTGGAATTTTCTGCCGACGGGATACGGTCGGTCCACCTGACCATGGAACACTTACCCTGATACACTCTGAAAAAAAAAAAAAATAATAATAATAATAACAAATGAGACAGGTAGGTGTCACTAGAATACCAACTGCTATCAATAATCAATTAAAAGAAACATTAATTTTTCATAATGTATTCTTGAAATCTAGAAAGTGACGCCCGCCGATAATTTATTGTGAATAATGTAATTCTATTACACTTTGTGGTAGGGATGAATTTCCATTAAAACAGAGATAGCCCACGTACGTTTTTAATCTGATCCCAGCTAAATTCTCAAATTAATTCATAAAATTGTAGCGTTAATCGTCAATCTACATATTTGTATTTTTTCCATGTTTTTCGTAAAATGTTAAAATCGATTCTTACCCAGTACAGAAAAATTTCAGTTCTTGCTTATTAAAATATTATTTTGTCCATGTTTAGAACTTCATTACGTAATTTCATATGAATGTACATTTTAACTGACATGGAGCACATACAATCCAAGGAAAACATAATAGATACGGGCAGAACTTAGGGCACTAGAATTCGAAAAATGGCCGCAAATGCCACAAGGAGGAATAGGGATAAAATGGCATAAATCATTCACCCCTGCAAACAGGTGAGTATCGAATAAATCGGGAATAACAAGTAGCGACTGGTGCAACGGTATTAAGATGTCTATGAACTCGATGGCTAATTGCAGGCACGTAGCCAGGGGAGGGATCCATGGGGTCCGGACCCCCTCCGAAATATCATCGATGACAATTTTTTGTATTTGTATATCTAGTAATATTGATTACCCATATGATAAAGAACAAATTATCAAATGATATGGTGGTGCGTACATAAATTTATATTAATATTATAGTAAAAAACTAAACCACATAATAACCGCGTAGATAAAAAATCACACCCAAGTGGTACTTAGAGATGTCATTTTTCAAAATTCTCAATAATTTTTTAAAAACGAGGAGAATCTATTGAAAAATTTAGGAAAATCAGCAAATTATGCTGTAAATAAGATTTTCATAAAATCAATTTTATTAATTTCATCATAACTTCGAAAAAATTTTGAACTAAAAACTGAAAATTTTCACAAATTTTCATCAAAATCTGAATCTGACTATTTTTTGGATAATTACAGTGTTTTGGAATAAATTTATGTTTTGATAGGTTTTGTCTAATAAAATTCTTCAATCTTGATATTATTAGCAAAAATATAATATAACCTTACTCACATAATATAATATGTATAATATAGAAAATCTTAACTTAATTAACTTTTGATTTTCTAACCGTTTATAGTTAGAATTTGTAAGAAACTGGGCATTTTTACGTAAAATAACGATTTACTTTTCAGTCGTTTCAAAACTTTTAAAATTTAAATAAAACTAATATTTTCTATTATCGAATGGATTCCTTATGTGTTTTTATACACCTGCTTTAATGTTCATGAAAACTGGTCATCTAAATAATTTTTTACAACTGTTTAAATTTTAGAATTACAGTTCATATAATGTCGATTAAACCAAATAATGGCAGATTTTTCTTCCTTTTATTTCATTTTATTATATACCAGTATTCTTTTATGAAAGTTAATTTATATTGACATTTTTGTTAAAATCAGTTGTGGCAATTTTTAATCATAAGTTATTTAAAATTCAAAACACGCAAAATTAATTATTTTCTCCAATATTTAAATGAACACCGATTATTTTTTTATTGCCAATTCCTAAAGTAATGTTGTTGAAATCATGAAAATTTCGACAATACCTTATCATAAATGATATTCGGATAAAGTGTAAATGAAACTAATTATTAAACGTACTCAATATAAAATTAAGAAATATTGATGTTTATAACTAGAGAGCGGATCTTTAGGTTTTTACATATTTTTATTGGCCTTATGCAACTCAACGAGGATGAAAAATGTGGACGATTTATCCATCACAGAGTTCGTAGAAAACAATTTACTTTGCATATTAAAGCATATTTTGGACATCAGAGAATATTTAGTCTATTTTTCATATTTTAGAATATATTCTACTATTGTTCATAAAAAAATCATATATTTCGTTAATATCGAGTTGTGATTTTACTTAGGAACAATTTTTTCTTGGAAAAAAATAATTTGATTTAAGAATGATAAAAATTAATAGTCATTCAATTATCTAATTGTTTGTAATCAAATTGATAATGTTGGTCACCATATTTATGTGATGTGTACAATGATACCGATGTGTTTTTGTCCGCACCGGTTTATGTTGACGAATTTCAGGTTACTCCCATAACCTGGTCCGTGGAACGTTATATATACATATATATAAATATTCTATTATGTTTATATACCTATATATGAATTGTTTTTCATTCTTATTTATACATAATCAACCTGTTACACGAGGAATGAAACAAAAGAGTTTTTTATTGTTTTTATTGAACTATTTTAGAAAAAAAAAACTTGTTATCTGCATATTTACATGTTTAAAGAATATTTAGAGAATATTATAAGTTTTTTTTAGAGCATATTAGCATCATATTTTAAGCTTTTAAGAACCTAAAAATCCGCTCTTTATTTATAACTAACTGAAGCTTAATTCAGAATCTTTTTATTGAAAAAATTATTCACCGTTCCTTTAAAACCTAACACACCCACCAAAAGTCTCCCGCACAAGGTGCAAAGTATGTCACCCCCCCCTTTTTTTTTCTTTTTTCTGTTAACTGGACCCGCTCCGAAATAAAACCCTGGCTAAACGTGCAACGGGAGGACGGAGTGCAACGGGTAAACCGCCACTGCAGGAATCCTTCTTGCGGCGAGAAGAACACAATAGAAACGCTTCCCCACATCCGTGGTTAGCTCGTCCGCGATCAGAACTACTCAGGAATTCGGCACACCATAAAATACGTGTACCCAGCTGGCAAATATTACGTTTAGGAAAAAAGGATTCGAGGTATACGTAGAAGAAGTACACTGTTTGGCATATTCCGAAAATGATAGTAATCAGTACAGGCGGGCCGATATAATGATCCTCGACAGAATAAAAAATAAAAGAATGATCCAACACTACGATGGGAAACGAACGATGAAAACCAAGATAAAACAGTGGACGAGGAAAAAAAAAATCAATGTACGAGCCATATCTTCAAAAACAGTACCAAATGAACAATTGGGAAGTTCATGGCCTTTGGTTCGTGGCACGCGGAACCGCATCACCTCCGCTCAGAGACTTTTTTCGAAAAAAACTTATTAAAATTAAGAGAACTAAAAGAAATGTGTCTAACCATTATGCGTGATACACTCAATATTATACATTTGAAATTCGTAATGTTTTACTATTTATTCAACAAACACTTTTTTCTTCTATTAATATTTTATTATTGTTTCAATAGTAATATTTATCATTTTATTTTAAGATTATTTCATATTTTATATTGTATTTACATTCTATATTTAAAATCCAGTAACAAATAATGTTTGATTTTGTACACTGTGTCATACAGCAGTTCACTGAATAAAAGTTGTTTCTCTCTCAAATACAGAAATAGGAAAACGTACGTCACGTGATGAAGTCGTCGTAAATTTAGTCGCATGTCAAAATATGTACAACACATACATATTGTGCCACGTGCTTATCAATTTAAATGTAGGTAAACAAATTTTAGGATTAACTTGTAATAATTTTGTTTTGGTATAACGAAGATTTTGAAAGCAATTGAATGATTGCATTTGACAAACATTATTAAGTGAAAACTGGAGTCCGTAAGATAACAGTATACATATATAGTACTTTTGAGAAAATACAAAATATTGTGGTTTATACTTGCGTTTACCATCCCTGAGTTCCATACAAAAAGCCAAAGGCGTCAATAGGGGGTAGCGAAGGGTAGAGACTGCTACCCTAAGTTTTTGCCGAGGTAGCAAAAGTATGATTTTGCTACCCTAAAAATTATTGTGATTTATATATAAAATATGTAGAAATAGACAAATTTTAAGTAGGTAATTAAATAATTTTACGTGTCACCAACGATTAAAAGAAGGCTATATTTACAATTATTTATTCATTACTAAAATTAAAATATATTTTTAATCTCTAAAATCTCTACTCTATTAAAAATATAATAACGATTCATTTGTTTCTTGAATTTTTTTTTTTTTTTTTTTTTGGAACAATTTGATACCCCAGTACTCTTTTCCAAACGACGCCACTGCAATAACCCCACGCACTTTCATAGTCTTCGTGGACATTTATATCATAACCTAATTTATGTTAATTTCAATTAAATGCTTTCACAATATTATACAGTGATTGACAGTTTTTGAGTATAACATTGTAAATAATATGATTAAATATAGCTACACGATTTGCTTTGGATTAAGACTTTCAAGCTTTTCCGCTTAGTAATTATAACGATGATAATATTATTTTTTATATTATGATTTATGAATAAGTGTTTAAGTAATTCGTAACTTAATAAGTAAAAAAACAGTATTAAGACTTATCAATAATTAAAGTACATAAATTTCTTAATTACTTGATTTACACGTTTCCCAACCAATAAGTTCTTTGGTCATTCGATTTTCGTTTACAAGCCATTCTTGTAACGGTCTAAAATAATTCATCAAAGGTCTTGCACTCAATTCTCGTTGACCAGTCACGAGTTCGAGAGCTTCAAGCCACGGTTTCGACTTTCCTAACTCCATCATTTTTCTGCGTGGTAACAAAAAACAAAATAAATCAATGTTTTATCTATATCAACAGTTATTTTGAGTTATTTTTAAAGTATGCATTAAATTTCAAACCATCCGAGTACAAATTTTCAAAGCTTGTATACACGGCAAAACTTTCATTAGTTTTTGGCGTACGAGCATTTCTACGATTATGTAAAATACTACTTAAAAATTTTTTACAAAAATTACTAACTACATCAGATGTACTATACGGATCCGGAGGTTCTTATACAGAATGCGATTATTTCACCCAAGTGTCACTATAAGCTTTTATGATTTTTTTTTTTTTTGTTTTGTTTTATGTATATAAATATTCTTCGTTTTAGATAAGCCCATAGGCTATGCTTTCACGGTCGCAAGGGGCACAATTATAGTGTTTTATGTGGAAAAGGTTTAGTTTCAAAATATTGGTGTGTGTGTGTGTGTTAAAAGGTTTGTGTAGGTCAGTGTTTCTCAATCTGGGGGCCGTGAAATATTTATTTTATTATTGTGTGAAATAGTGTGTATAATTAACAAAAATAATTAATGATTTTGATTAAGGGGGGGGGGAGCCTTGACAGTTTTACATTAAATTTAGGGAGCCTATGAAAAACAAGTTTGAGAAGCACTGGTGTAGGTGATAAAGAAGGTTTGTTCTCAGGGGGAACGTTGTTTATGATGAATATGTGAAGGGCTTGAGGGAGACACAGTCTTTGATTACACCTAGCTGGTAACATACGTTTTATGAGCAAGTTGATTATTTAGATATAGCTCTTGTGTAATGTTCATATCACATAGAACGGATGACGTTAACAGATTTGATTTGATTTGATTTTAGGCCACGAAGAGGCAATCCTAACCCAAAATAGTTGGTTCCATTTTTTAATCCCTCCCATTATCGACAAGGATTTCGTTATGCTTTCGTCACTGGCTCTGTTTGAAGAACACACTAAAAATGCCTAAACATACTTAAACAGTTGACAATTATTATGTGCACAAAACGTTTATTTATTGTAGAAGAATAACTCTGCCGTCTACTAATTATAGTATTCCGTAGTTTTAGAATCTAAAACTATTGTACTCTGGCGTTTACGAATGTTTCACAAAAACAATTATTCAAAAATATTATCATATAAATAAATATTTAAGTATTATAATATACTTATATCAATTGACTCACTTTAAAGCGTTTCCGGCTTTTGTGCTTTGAGAAATGTCACATTCGTGTAAAAGTTTTTTTTTCGGATTTATTGATTCAAACTGGCCGGCTTTTTCGCATAATGTTTGATGGATTTGAAATTGTAAGACATAATTCACAAAGTGTTTAATAAAAGGAACGTTTGCAATAATGCTGTAAATGGATCCCGGGTCAAATTCATATTCACTCCTAAATACCGGTGGTTCAAAACCTTGGTAATTGTACCTATAAAAACGACGTACATGGGTATTCTTCGCATCACGGGTGGGTTACATTTGGCGGGCGTGTTAAATTTAAAAAAAAAAAAAAAAACGTTAAAAAATTTATTCAATAAAACGATTCTGAGCGGAGCTTGTGCAATGATACTATGCAATAGTAATTTTCAATATGTTCAAAAATTTCTATTTAATAACAAAATAATCCAATGGTAATTCGTATAAAAGATCAAATTCGTATAATAAGTTGAATTTAATCAGTTGCACCGATTTTCTATTATGTACTTTAAAGTGTATAATTTCATGTAAAACTAACGAATTCCGTCGAAAAACTAACTTCAAACGGCCATAGAGAAAAATGTTGACTTACGATTTTCGAGATTCTTTTAGGTAAATTAGGCAAATATGTGAGTAAGACCATATTAAATTTTCAAGTCTGTATACCAAGAATTAAAAATTTTATGAAAATAACGAGAAATGTTCAATAATTTCAAAATGCTATACTTCATACAAAATTGATCGAATGTTTTTAAATTTTACATATTTTTTTTTTTTTTTTGTAAATTTTTGGACAGATTTTCCTCCTCGTTTTGAAAAACGCATTGAGAAATTTGAAAAATGTCCTCCTTAAAATACCCACCTGGACGTGATTTCGAATCCTTAGAGATACTGGTCGAAAATTTTGGACAAGAATTTCCATACAAAACTTTGTTTCCAGAAAGAAAAAAAGAAAAAATAATAAATAAACATCATTGTAAAATCATAAGCTTCTTCGTTCCACTCAGAATCTGAAAGTGAATTTCAATGTCATAGTACGTATGTCTATAATATAAATAAATATTTAGGTAAGATACGTACATATATATATATATATATATAAACTAAATAAGTAATAATTTTTACAACGATATAAATTATTATACACTTACCTGAGTTCCCACCAATCACAGTTGTAATTATGTTCCGGTGTAATTCCCTCGAAAACATTCCACCTCCATAAGTCTATTATATATTGAAACGGTAAATATGCAATTTTACTCAGTCCAAGTTTGTACAGAAAGTTAATACCAGCTTCGGCACTACGAGTCGGATTTTTTATTAGGCCTATCTTGCGCAAGTACTTCGGTGAAGATGCAGACATTGCAAAAACATTTCCAACGGTCTCTAGTAAACCTGTTTTATACGTGCGTTAAAGCTGCATTAGTGTTTTAAAATATAATACATTGAAATCCAATAAATATAAAAATTAAAAAATTTAACTTAAAGTAAATGATGCACTGAAACCATTGCATTCGAATGTTACTTGACGTCGCTTTTAAACGATTTAAAATAATATAAAAAATAGACATAGTTTAATAGTTAAGATAAGCTCAAAATTAGATTTTCATAAAATATAACTATTTAGTTTTGATTGTTACTTCTGAATAACTTATCTTTCCAAATTTACATGCCATGTATATTTTTTTTCTTACTCTCATATGCTTATAGTAACTATTATTAAGGATGGCATGAATTAAAATACATGTTAGAAAAAAAAAAAAACTATTAAAAAATAATAATTAAATTATTATTACTAAAACAAATAATAATTGTGGTACAAACTTGACTTTTCACTAGCTAACAAAAAAAAATGTTATAAAGACTTGGTTGAATTTTCAAAAAATATTGCTGCTTTTGGACAAAATAAAGACGATTGAAAATATTAGAAACATCTCTTTATTGGAATAACATTTCTATTAGAATTTTAAATATTGCACAAAAAATTGTTTGTATCACAATTATTCGTCCAATTAAGTTCCGAGTTTCATAAATATTGGTTTGATATTTATTTTTTATACCTACGCTTTTAAAGTTAGATTTTTTTCGAAACTGTTCATAATCATGTAAAAAACAAACCATTTAAGTAAAAATCACTTTAACTTATAGGTTAAAAATAGATCATGCCAAGCTTATATTCGACGCGTTCATTATGTACAAAACAAATGCAAGTAAGTACGGCTTAAATAATTATTCTCAACTTAAAAGCATTTTAATATTTCGCCTTATTTATTATTATTATTTTTTTTTTTTTGAACAAAATATTTTATAACACTAAAAGCATTATAATATCATTGTGTTTATAGGCATCACCTTCAACAGCTCCGTCGCGATATATGAACGGCTGGTGTTTGTATTGAAAGCTGTATTGAATAGCTCCCATTTGTTTGTAGGCATCTACAAAATCTTTAAAATTAATATTTGAATATTTTTTGATCCTATAATTTTTTGAATCATAAAAGTCCCAAACCACTGTATTGCTCAAATAATTATTAAGGGATCTATTGGAGTTTTCAAAAACAGAGTTCTCCCAAAAAGAGACCGGCATCGCACTTAAATTCAACGACTTCATAAACTCATCGGCTTTTTCAAACATTAATTTTGAAGTATAATTCTGAAACGTAAAGAAATTATTAATGATGATAATATAACACATTTTTCTCTTCTTATTTGAACATTTAAATTCAGCCACAGTCAGTGACGTATTTTCAAATTTTTCCGGAGGTGGGGGCGGGTCCAAAATTTAAAACATTTACTTCATGTATAATCAAGATCGTAAATTATAAGGAGTCTAGTTATAAGTGCAATTAGGACAAAGAAAACCACTCAAAGACCCAGATTTTTTGAAAATTACAAAATTTTAATGTTCTTCGAGGTGCTCAATCAATCAAATAAACACTGTGTTCCTCCCCCCCCCTCAAATTTTTTTCGTATCGCATCAGTTGGTCTACACAAAATCTAATATTTTTCAATTCGGAAACCCTTCCTTCCCCCTTTGGTACACATTATATATACCTTTTGTACTTATTATTCATTGCCGTATCATTTGCCAGCTATAAATTTTTTAGCACTGGGGTGGGGGGAGGGGAGCAGTACCCTTGGACGTGGTCCTGGTGAATACGCCACTGGCTACGGTTGTTGTTTTTTTTTTATAAAAATTAATGCACATCAGAAGATATGAAATAGTTAAGCGTTTCAATGTTTTCCAGAGAAGTTTTAATTTGAAATATTATGACTGCGTGTGCTTGATAATAAATGCGGTGTTTACCTGACTTTTCAAGGCTGGTGTCGGGTCAATATCTTCTTCGCCCGGATATGGTAGAGAAAAATTAGCAAACCGTTCCCACGACTGGGACCACATATCGCCTAAAAATTAATATTTTATCGTATACACACACACACACACACAAGCGTTCCGTAAACCACGTAATATTCTTACCCATCAAATGTACCGGTATGGATCCTCTTCTAGAAAGTACCGAATCGCCGTATTTCAGCCAAAGCTTCCTTCGCATATATGCATGTAATTGTAAGTATAAAGGTTTGATTTCCAGCCATAATTGTTCGATGAGTCCCCGGAAATTGTGAATTTCATACTTTCTCGTCCATAAATCTGCAGTGTCATTGTAATCTGTGAAAATGAAAAAAAAAAAAAAAATGAAATATTTAGTAAAAAAAAAAAAACGTCTCAAAAATTTTCCATTTTTCGGTTCCGACAAGCAGTGCAGCGATTTTTTTTCCACAGTCAACATTGTTCACTATAGTTAATAGTCACGAGGACTCCCTAGAACCCTGTTGGACATTTTTTAGATTCTGAACGGAGCGAAGAGAGACTAATGTTTTTACAATGATGTTTATTTTATTTTATTTTATTTTTTTTTTTCAATAAATACTTTTTCGCGTAGAAACGCTTGTTCAAAAGTTTCGACCAGCAACACATTGAATCACAATATGCCTCCAGATGAATCTTTTAAAAGGTAATTTTTCAAAATTCTCAATAGCTTTATCAAAATTTGCAGAAAACTACCGAAAAATTGACCGAAAACCCCTTAAAAACTATCTTTTTTTAATCCAAATTATATATAAACTTAAAATTAGAAAACGGGAAAAAACATTTATTTTTTTTTACCAAACTCTTTTATCCAAATTTCAATTAATAGTGAGATATAAAAACTGGCCGGGTACAAAATAATTTTTTTACATTCTGAGCAAAGCGAAGAAGCTTATTATTTATGATTTCTCGCTGGTGTAAATTTTTTTTTTTTTTTATGTACACACTTTTTCGTATAGAAATACTTTTCCAAAAATTTCGATTAGTATCTCTATTTATACATAATGAAATGATTGAAATGATAATTATGTATACATACATAATTCCGTGTATTTTTCATCGTTTTGGAATGTATTACGTTGAGCAAAACAAACGGAGGAGCTGTCTTAAATTCCGAAAAAATGACAATGCTTACTGGTTAAATAGCATAAATTCTCATTCTTTCTCTCTCTCTCTATATATATATATATATATATATGTTACATACAATGTCCGGAATTGTACATTTCACAATGTGTACAGCGATTATTGTACAAATCGAAAACTGTACAATGTTGCTGTACAAAGTAACTAGATTGTACAAGTTACATTATACAATTCACGATGTGTACAACAATTAAGATAGTGTTGATCAGAAATATAACTTAAACAGGCTTTAGTATGGACTAGTGCTTTATAAGCTGCACTGTTGTGGTATTTTAACGTGTAGATATTAGTGACTATTTTTTTTTTTTTTTTTTTTTTTATAGTCACTAGTGTTGTGATCATACAATCAAAATGAGTGCAGTTGAAAATAATTTTAAAAGTTTGCTGAAAAAATTAAAAGTATTTTAATTTTAGTGTAAATTCGATGTCCATAACGAAAAAAAAAATGTCTTATGCAATTTCCGCTGTCATAACTCACTTGATTGTAAGAATAAATAATAATGTATGTGAAGCTTATGATTTTGCAATGATTTTTATTTTTTATTTTTTCTCTTCCTGTAAATACTTTTTCGTATAGAAATAATTGGCCAAAGGTTTCGATCAGTAACTCTATAGACTCCAAATTACACCCGAATGGTACTTTAAAGAGGTCATTTTTCAAATTTCTCAACATTTTTTCCAAAAACGTGGAAAATTTGTTTCACAAAAAACGGCAAAATAATATGCAATTATCGGAATTTTTGTAAAATTGAAAATTACTTTTGAACATAACTTCAAAATTAATGCAGTCAGAAACTTGAAACTTTCATCAGCTACTAAAAAAGGTGACGAAAACGTTTCATTTCAAAATGATTTGTTCAATTTTTGAGTTAAGTACAACAATTTGAACATTTCGGAAATTTCTCATTTTTTTTTTTTTAGTTTTTATATGATAAAATTTTTGATTTTAGATATAAAGACTTGAAAATTAAATATAATCTCACTGACATATATGTCTAATATATTTGAAAAAATCTGGGAAATCGTAAGTCAACTATTTTCTCTATAACCGTTTGAAGTTAGGAATTTTGACGAAATTCGTTAGTTTTACCTAAAATTACCACTTCAACGTGCATAAAAGAAAGTTGGCTAAAACGATTTTTTTTTTTTTTAGAACTTGATAACTACGTGAATAATTTTATTCTGAATATTTTGGTGTAGTAAAATTTCTTACGGATAAAAAATAAAACATTTTATAAGGGTTTGATTAAAATCTACGTGCATCAATAGCTTTTTGATTATTTTATTCTGTTTGGGAAATTTAATATTTTCGATAATTATATTAAATACCTACTATTTCAACTCTGTAAATGTAGTGCAGTAGTTAAGGTGTTAGTATTTTAATGCGACGGTACCAGGTTCGAATCTTAACCGGTAAACTAAATATTTTGCAATTTTTTTAACCGCAGTGACTGACTAGAGGTACCACAATAAACATTAGTACTAATTATGTTAGTTAATGCATACATTTTGATTTACGATAATAAGAGCCGCTTTATTTTATTTTATTGTATTATGATGTTTTTTTAGATTCTGAATGAAATGAAGAAGCTAGTGTTTTTACAATGATGTTTATTTTATTTTTCTGTGTACAACTTTTCGTATAGAAATACTTGTCCAAAAGTTTCGATCAATAACTTTTTGAACCCAGATTTGCCTCTAGATTGTACTTTAAAGAGGTCATTTTTTGAATTTCTCAATTCTTTAATTTTTTT
>JAIPRM010006697.1:0-18269 GCA_025469315.1 Stegophylla sp. TES_Ste_2020 | reverse complement strand
AAATTTTGGGTAGTTTTTTCCAAAAAAAAACATTGAAGAATTGAGAAATTCAATGACCTCTTTAAAGTACAATCTAAAAGCGAATTGGGTTTCAAATTCTTCAATGTTTTTTTTGGAAAAAACTACCCAAAATTTGACAAAAACGACTCGTAAACCATAATTTTTTGATCAGAATTTTATGAAAATTTAAACATAGATAGAAAATCCTATAAAAAAGATTTTGGTGCAAGAAAATTTTGAAAATGTAAAAAAAAATTTTGGACATTTTTTTTCTTATATTATTAACTTCCTTCGTTCAGAATCGTTTTACTGAAGAAATGATTTATCGTTTCTTTAAAATTTAATACCCCTGTCAAGAGAATACTACCCGTCGTGCGAAGTACATCCATCGTGCGAAGTATGTCCGGCTTTTTAATAAATGAATTACCAATTAATAATCATGTGCTCCGTCTCATAATGTTCACAAAGATGATAACTATTTAAACGAACATTTTTTAAATCGATGGATGTTACACCACATTCATCTGATCTTTCTCCATTGAATTTTTTTTTTTTTTTGTGGGGCCACTTAAAAACTGTAGTGTACGCTAATTTTCCTAAAGTCTTAAAAATTTGAAAGCTAAAATAACAGCAGCATGACGTAATGAACAAACTGAAGCGCATATAACAATTGCAACTAATAAAGAATTTTAACTGTGTGCTCAATTATGTCTAGAAAAATATATACTTAGGTATTTGAAAACGTAAATATGTTCGAAAATTGTACGGGTTTAGATCGAACCCAAATACGACACACATCTCCATTTTTTCTATTCATAACCCCGAACACGAATTAAAACGCCACCTTTGATCACTTCCCTCCCCCTCCTACCGACGATTGTACCACTACAATGTGAATTGTCTTAGCCCACCATTAGCGAATTTAAGATAAAAATATTGAGGAGGGGAGCTAACATAATTTGTTTATTATTAACCTCATACAATTTATGAAAAATCTGGGGGGGGTTTTAAATTAATTAGAGGGCTAAGTCTTCCTCCGATTTCCATTTGAAATTCCCGCCTTATTATATGTTGGCCTCCATTTGGCCCATTTTGGGAAAAAATCCTAGCAATTCTGAGGTCTTAAAAATGTGTATTACTATGTATAACATTAAACTAAAAATACAGATTCCAACTCACATTACTCTACGCAATTTGTTAGAGTGTATCCAATACCGTTTATACACTGTATTGGTGTTATCAAAAATTAATAATTTGTTCAAAAAACACTAAGTATAAGCTTATGTAAAAGTAGATTGTATTTTTTTGAAAATGAATAATCGAGAAATGTATAAAGATTAGGGGAGGAAAATAGAAAAAAATAAATAGTTTTAATCTAGTTGGTGGAGGAGAATAAATGTGGCCAAATTTTAAACTATGATAGAATTCACGAATTTGATAAATTCGACTATCATCGGTAATTTTTTCCTATACGTAGATTTTTTTACCGTTCACGACGATAATATAATTGATCGTATGATGTAAGTTAATTTAATTCTAAATACATTCTTCGCTTTGCTTAGAAACTAAAACGTATTCACCTATGCGTTTCTGAAACGGGTAGTCAAAAGCTAGAAATTTGCACGTGATATTTTACACAGTGGCGGTTATACATGATGTTTAAGGTGAGGGTGAATATAGAACGACCTCTCCTTCCTCCCCTTAACATAATAATTTCAGCTTATACAATATATATATATATAATGCCGTTTTTTGATTTTCAAAGCGTACCTATTATAAATATAATACGATCTAGGTATATAAATATAAATGCTAGTCCATTTAATCGATTTTCACAAATTGTTGATTTCAATGACATTTTAAGAAAATTTAGTAAAACACATGAATAGTGACAATGCATATGTATAGCATTTAAACATTTTTAAATGAAAAATATTAATCAAGAAATTACCTAACTTAGGATAAAAATTAATTACATTCAATTATGCAAAACGAGCACAAATGCATGAGATAGCAATATCAAAATACATAAGTATTATAAAAATCATAAGCAAAGATAATTATATGGGTAATTTTTTTTTTTCAGATGACTTTAAAACGCATTTTTAATTTGTCGTAGAGAAAAAGATATATTAAATAATTTGTATAAGAACGATTAATTTACTATTTAACTACTTGTAATTATAATAATAATCATAACTTATCGTTGCTTTGAAGTTCGGTATTTAATAATACTATATTTACTCAAATTTTTCATGTATAAAACTTAACACATTGTAAATATTGAATGACAACTTTGTACTAAAGCCTTACTAATTGGTATTCAACAAATTGTATTCAATATTTATGAGTAAGTATTTAGAAATACTGATTTTGGACATTAAATTAGAGCTTACAACATATTATTGGAAATATATTTCTTCAAAATAATGTGGTATAATTTGTTAATATATAAATTACAATTTACATTAATGTGCCAACTAATTATAAAAAGTTGAAAAATACATTGTGTAGTGTGGTTATATAACTTCACATTTAAGTTCCAATTATTTAGTACTTCTAGTGTTTTCCGAGATATGAAACTCAAATTGAATCATTAAAAAAATATAATTTATATTCAAACATATAGCCTATAGGTAATTAACCATCAATAACCATCAAGGAAATTTTTTTTTGCTTTTTTTTCTCAGAGTTCCGAATCTAGCTTGATTAATTATTATTGATATAAGTACTGAATTCATAAAAATATAATCCCAAGGGAGAGGAGATCCACCTATCGCCTTCCCCTCAAAACCGCCACTGGTATTTTAAGGGGTTTCCAAACGTCGGTCGTCTCAAAAACTCCACACTCGGAATAATTTATTTACAGTGGCTTAGGTTAGCGTTACTTATGCGTTACGTGCATTGTGAACTAAAATGACTTAAAAAAAAAAAAAGACTATAATTAGAGTGTCTAAGTATGCTATAAGATAATACACATAGTACTAGTAGAATAACGGTTTAATAAAATAAAAAAATAAAATAATTAAACGACGGATCTCGAAGTAATAATTAGCATATTTTACTCTGTTGCGAGTTATAGCAGCTATTGTATACTCACATCTCCCGCCGTTACTGCGATGATTTTTCCTCCCCGTCATTTTATTTGATTATTACACACGTTGACAACAGCGCTGGCACACACGTCATATTATTATCCTCCGGCTGTTTCCTCCACGATTATAGCGCGGCGCGTGCTACTCTGGCGGGTGCGTTGTCACAAAATGCCGCGAGTACACACCGTTGTAGCAACGTTTTTTCGTTTTCTCACAAGATTTCGAAGCGGGTCGGCGGTGGTGGGGGTGGAGGGAGGAGAGCCCGATCGGTGCCGATCGTCCGACGAGCGCGAACCGACAGCAGCTCATACACGGTGTGAACCATAATCCCCGGGCATGACGTATCTGACACGTTCGGTATTCGGTAAAAATCGATTGTTTCTGAAAATGGACCGAAAACGCACCGGAACCATGGTTGTACTTATTTGGTAGACCTGGATTTCAGGTTTTTCGAAAAAAAAAAAATGATATTATATTTTTTACAATGTCAGAAATATTCAAGTCACCCTGTATATCATGATATAGTGGTGGCCGGGGACCCGACGTGAAACCGGTCGCAGCCGTATACCATTATGCACCCTCCAGTTTAACAGCGTGTCTAATCACGAACAAGCACTTGACTGCGTAGTCGCCCCCTCACCCTCTCCGATACCCTCAACAGTTAGCAACGTCCGCCATTGTCGTCCCTATACGCGCGACCTTCGCACAGTCACACACGTCCCTCGCCTCGTACACAACAACTATTATTTATTATCTTTGGAATTCGATGACGGTCGTGTGCAGGTATAATCGACGTCATACCATCATCACACCACACGTCATCCGGCGCCGTCGTTTGCTCGCACTTAACACTACCAGCTATTTTATTATTATTATTATTATGTATATAATCCGCGGCTACTGCCGGCCATTGGACGTTACAATCTATGTTAAGTGACTTGATAAAAAATAAACTTAATACTTATAATACTTAATAAAATAAACAAATAAAAAGGGGTAAATACATAGATAAATATTCAGATACATAGGTTCATAAATTTATAAAGAGATAAATATAATTAGGTGTAGATTTGTGTACTTGTGAGTTTTCATCAGTGTATTTTTTGGCTGTAAGGTTAGTGACGAGGTTGATTACGTACGCGAACAAATGGAGCGATTTTTTTTTTTTTACGCGCTGACAATTATTGGTCTGCTATTTTTTTTTTTTTTTGTCCCGTGGCAAAATTTAAGAATATAATAATATAATAATGAAATATTAAAAATGTATTACTATTCATGTAACGAATAATAATGTCTATTTTTGCGCCTATTCTTCACCCGAAAATAATAAAAATATTTTTATTTCAGGGTGGTTTTTCAAAAAACGAATCCAGAAAAATTTACAATTTAAAAGTACTAGCGAACAATTAAGAAAGGGAAAAATCCCTCATGACAATCTGATTCAAATTCAGTTTGTTTTGCACACTACCATGGGTATCCATTGGAGGGAGGTCAGGGGAGGGACATTTCCTGTTTATCAAAATTGTCACCGTTTTGTCGACTTAAAAAAATGTGTTAGATTTTACAATGATGTTTATTTATTATTATTTTTTTAATTTTATAGACTCTTAGATTAAAAAAAAAAAAATTCCGACAAGTTAAATCTTTGACGGGAAAGGGGATTCCTACATCAAACAATTAAATGTATTGGCCCCATTGTAATGTTATATAATCCTAGTTGAGCGAATTATTACAGGAAAAATTCACACCATCGCTAAAATGTCTTAATGTTTTATAAATGATAAATAATCGTTAATCCTACCAAAAAATTCTACTAAAGATACTGAATTCAGATATTGGCAACACAGAAATGTAATCAATATGTAATTTGTATGTCTGATTTCGAAATTTCACCAAACTCGGTATATTTTAATTGTAAATTATAATTATATAGCTATATGCTTACGTTATAAATTATTTATATACATTTTTTGATTTGCAATATGAAGCTAAAGCTACTGTTATATATAGGATAATAATATATATTATATATCATAATGAAATGAACTCTGACTATTATTTTATTAAATAACAAAAAGATATTGTTTAACATACTGAATATAACACTAACAATTAATTATTATTGTATATTAACTGAAGTTCTGCCCAGAATGGTTTATTGAAGAAATGATTTATCGTTTCTTTAAAATTAATTACCTTTATATGCATAAATCAGTTTCGCAAAATAAATTAAAAATATTAAAAAGTAAAATAAAAAAGTGATGGTAGTGCCCGGTATCCAACTAGTTCTGAGTGTTCAGACTGATGAAAATTGATTTTTTTTTTGACTGATCGTATTAGAGCATGTTCTATTTCGATAAAACACAATTAGTCATGACTAAAGTCGATTAAAGAGCAAAAATGTTTTGTTTTGACTATGCTTTATCAGTGTGCGGGATTTCAGTGATTTACATGACGTGTTCTAGTTTTAGTTAGTCATTATAAAGCTGTCTAAAGCTGCCTTAGTCTGCTTTAAGCAGTTTTGCTCTTTTGGTGTGCGGCCGGCCTTATGAATAGGTATCTACTATCTCTTTTAAAGTTATTTTTCGAAAAACATTTTCAATTAATTGTATGCTTTTATAAGCCATCGATGAAAATTATATGAAAAATGAAATATCAGAATTAAGACAAAAATTGGATACCAGAAGGTTTCGTGTTTTTAGTTCAGTAAAATCACTAGCTTTTTCGCTCCACTCAGAATTAAAATATATACATACATACTTTGAATTTTGATAGTCTGTAAAATTTTTCCAAATAATTTTCTTCGATAATATTAATTGATTACCTCTACTGTATGATCATTGAAATGTTTATGTTTTTTTTTAAACCAAAAATATTATTGTTTTGCAAAAATATGATATATATATATATATGAATATTGAAGGTTGGATTACTTACTCTACATTTATAAATATGTCGTTTTTTCATTGTTTTTTACTATCGTTAGTTACGCTGTATTAACTGCTAGGTATTGGGGAACGACAACGTTATTGGCCAGTGAAATTTAGATAATAAAACGGCAAAATATGGAACTAATTCAGCGAATGCTGAATTTTAGTGCTAATTTAGTCTATGCGTTACTGATATAAGTACCAAAAATCCTCAAGTGTATATCCCCTTACCCCTTAAAAAGTGACTTGGACCTTCTATTACTGTTTTACCTCATAATTCGTTAAACGTTATACTTACGGTCAAAATTTACGGAGATAAAATGTAAGATTAATAAATTTCCTCTAATTATTTATCATAAACTAGATTTTTTTTTTTTTGATATGATCGTGTACAATTCAAAAAATTTAATAAAATATTAAAAAAAAATAAAAAACAAATTTCAAACAATTTTTGTCAAAAACATTATTCTAACGCAAAAATGATCTGTATTAATATTGAAAGCTGAGTAAATTTATTCACATATAAATATATATTACTATCGGTAGTATAAAGTAAGTATAAGTCAAGTATAAAGTAATTTCGGTTGTATAAAATACTATACTTGGGGAACAGCGGTGTTATTCATTATAATAAAAACAACCTTTGTAACCGTGCGGGCCATAATTTCATATATTTTTCATCGGGGGCCACGCAAACTTATCAACCTAACATTTAAATTTGTAATTTTTTATGTATCAAAAATCATAATTTGTATATAAATAGGTTATATAGATATATTTATTTTCTATTTCTATTAAAATAGAATGAATTACAATTAAAAAATATATTAATAAAATAACAAAACAATCTAAACAAAATAATGTTAAAACAAATTTTATGCTGTGTTAACCTTATGGAAAATTTATAATTTCCAAAACTGACCTCTCCAAAGTACCATCAAAAATTTAATTCTGATTCGAAAAGTTACTAATCGAACATTTTGGGATAAGTATTTCTAAACGAAAAAGTGTCACAGAAGGGGAAATTAATCATAAACTTCTCTTCTTACAATCTAAATTTTGATTCTTTTAATTAACAATAGAATTTGAACAGTTTTAGTGTTTAATTGGGCCGGCTCATCAAATCCCCTTTTAGATGGTTAATATTAGGGATCCTGGTGGCACACCCAATATATTATAGTATAGTTAAAATTATGACTAAAACATAACTGTAAACGTTGTCTCGGGTAAAGGGGGAACCCTGAATGGTGAAATTTTTGAGATGGAAAAATTACGGACACTCTTCATAATTTTTATATTGATTTCAGACCTGTAACACGATGTTAATTTTTCCTCCCCTTGCTGTTCTTCAGTAATCGATATAAGTACAAAATACAAGTAACTACACTTAGGAAAATTTAAGAGCATTGGTACTGTATAACAAATCCTCCCAAATACTATGTTCACCCTTCTTTCCACCTTCCCTCTGGCTCTCCCCCCAAAAAAAGTTATGATTCGGCGTCTCTAATATTTAGTTCAACATCATATAAAATATTTCGATACTTTATAGCTTTTCAATTTGTGCGATTATGTAAGTGCAATATATTTTGGTCGAAAGGAATGAAAGTAATCCCAAACAACGGGATGATTTATAACGTTTTATAATATGTGAATTAGTAAAAGTACACGAGTTCATGCAATGGGTCTCACCACTCGATTGTTAGTTAAAACTATATGTAAATATTATTTTATGCTTACCTGTTGTTCACAATGGTTTTTTTTTTTTTTTTTAACAGGTGGCACATTATTCTGCTCAAAGTGTTTTTTAACGACTTGTCCAGACGAACACGATAACGATAGACACAACGCTACTACTTCAGCGTAAACACATATATACATACAAAGTGGGCTCGTTGTGATGGCGACGGTACCTCTCCGCTCTCGTGGCGCGGAGAGTATTGATTTTTCACCCGGCGGCTACACTACGCAAAGGATGAGGGTACTGCGTCAAATCAGTATATTGTATGTATGTTTGTCCCTTTGTGGCGCTCTAGAGACCAAACACGTGGGCCGATTTTCACGTCAATAGATTCGCCTTTACCTTGCAAGTGCCACAGAAGAAGATAATATGACAGTAAATAATCAAAATTCAATATGGCGTCTGGTTGTGGCCATATTGTGAAAAGGAAAAAAATGAAAATCGACGAACTCTGTGAAGAAAAGTATCATTGAATATGTATTTGAAAATTATTTTTAGGCTTATCTCATCGTTTTTCCATTGCGAATGACTTAATTAGGATCTATGACGGTTTAAAGTTGGTTGGTGGCAACCATTTTCACTTAAATTTTTCAATACTTATAGGCTATAATAAATTAGTGGTAGAATTTTTATACAGGGTGATGTTTTAAGCCTCCTTATTTGGCCGTAAAAATGCAAAACTTTGAATTTTTTTTTTCAGAACGTTCAAGTTGCTATAAAAACTATGTTTTCCATTACCCTATTTTTTTCATGTCACCTTAAGGACATCCTGTGGAAGTATAAACTTTTTTTATTACATACCCCCTATTTTAACTACGAAATTATATTCAAGTCATTTTTCTGTGAATTTCAATGTATTGAAATCAAAATTTGAACCAAATTTAAATATTAAGGAAATAGTGCTTTTATCATACATTATCACGTAGGTAACTAAATGTGCATCTAAGGGACTATTTTTCTTTATAGGTACTCAAATCTGAATAGGTAATTCAAAAACTTTGATTTCAATACATCAAAATTCACAGAAATATTACTTGAATAAAATTCTGCAAATAAAATAGAGGCTTTTCATTTGAAAAAAAAAATATGTATCTCCACAAGACACCTTTGAGGTGACATGGAAAGCATAATTAATTTTTATAGTAACTTGAACATTCCGAAGAGGAAAAATTTTAATTTTTGCATTTATTGAATGAGAGTGAGCACGTTTAAAAAATTCCCTGTATAATCTTATAATAGGTTTTATTGACGTGAAAAAAAATAATTGTCATAATGCTATTCAATATAATTTTTAAAATAAAATGACAAACCCAGAATTTTACTGCTATAAAAGATCATTTTAATGAAATAGGAACTTGAAATTCTTTAATTAGGATCCTTAAGATGTATACTTACAGATCGTAATTAAAAAACAAGTAAAAATTGAAATTTAGAATTGAGAGTTTTTGCCGCGTAAATTGACGTTTTAGACTATAGTGCGATGGTAACACAGCCATGTACTTGCGCATATTCACTAATTTAATTTTTGTTAAAAAATTTAAATATAGGAATTGTTAAAAATTTCCAAAAATAAATTGTTTATTAAATACAAAACGAACTGTTATAAATTTTAATTAAAATAAATTTGTATGATAATTATTTATTGCATGTGAATTTGTGATACGAGTTTAGTATATTTTATAGATTGTAAATATGAGCTGGGTATGATGTCGTTATTTTCATTGATCATGTATCATGCTCGGGTTCTTTATTAACTTTTTACTGAAAACACTCAATAAACCCATTATTCAGTACATAATTATCAATGATTGGTAATCGTGAGTTATGATTCATAAGATTTACATTACTAATTATTAATAGTAATTATTAAATATTAACATTTATGATATACATTTTTCCACTGACATTCGAGTGTTGACATTCCACTATTATTTTTAATGGTTTCGAAAAATTGGAAAAATAATGAATTAAAACATCTAAGGTATTTCCTACAAACTTCTTTTACGCAACGCCCCTTTTGGTGTTTTAAAATCTCTCATCTAATTAATTTTTTTTAATTACCTTTTTGGCTTACATGACAACACGACGAGGTCAAATAAAGCTAATCTGCATCAATACAATAATTCCGGTTGAATAAAAATTAATAAATTATATAATTTATATTAATTATTTAGTATAAGTATATAATGACAAATTAATTTAATAAAATTACTCACATTATTTAATAATTCGTACAACATCTCGTTGATGTAACTGCCGGAAATTCACATTAAAACAGTCACTGTCAAAATAAATTTTGGTTGCTCGCATATTTTACAAAAAATGTTAGGGTTAGATTAGGTCTATTACTTCTATTGGTTAAATCGAGGGTTTTTGTCTCTAAAACTTCTCCGGACAACGTGGAACAATTTGCAAAAATCGAACATAAATTAGTAAAGTTTTTCTTATTAATATAGTGGCACACAAACAAACATTCATTTTTAAATATTTAAGGAACTCATGTATTTTCATGGTATAGACCAGTAGCCCTAACCGACGCTATAGCAGAAGACTAAAATATTATATAATGTAAAAACCCGGGCATACCTAGCACAATGGGTATTCTTCGTTCCTAGGTTGGGATGCTCTTGGTGGGTGCCAACGGCATAGGTAATAAACATCTTTTTTTTTTAGAGGGTGGATGACAAGAATTCTAATTTACAGACCCATGGTGGACTACACACCCTATCCCCCCCCAACTACAAAATAACCACTATAAATTCCTAAATTCCATTCAAATATTTCTTTTTTTTTTTTAATTTAAAAAATATTTTTTATAACATTTAATAGCAATAATTAAAAGCAGTTTTAGTTTGATGCCATAGAAGAAAGTCCATTTTTTTTCGAATACAACGATGACTTTGGCAGTCTTTAATTAAATATTCTGATGTCAATGTCAAACCATTCAACCTCAGCTAAATGTAAATTTAAAATATGAGTTAAATAAACCATAAAGAATTAAATAAAGATATAATACCTCTTTCATAGAGTTTTTCAAATACGTTTTTTTTTCTAGCTAAAAAAAACTTCTCACTGATAAGTGGTTTAGATGTTAAGATTGGAGAAAATATCTTTGTCACATTTTTTCAATACTTCTAAATTATTTTTAAACATAGTGTTTCCAATTTTATTTTTCCAAATTTATAATTCACTATATAAGAACCTATTAGTAGGTACATTATATGTCAAGTCTATTTACTTATATTGTCTATACATATTTAAATATTCATAAACTTTGGATTAAAAAAAGCTGGTTTAAATGTTTTTTTTTTTCAAATTTTAAGAATTTAGAAAAATCACCTCCTAAAAGTACCATCTAGAGAGAAATTTCGATTCAAAAAATTGCTGGTAAAAACTTTTAAGCAAGTATACTTATCAAAAAAAGTGTTAACAAAAAAAAAAAAAAAAGAGATCATTGTTTGTAAAAAGATTAATTTCTTCAATCCACTCAGAATCTATAAAATGAGAAGCTTTACAAAAGATACTAATATACAAAGTTTTAGGTAACACAGTCAATTTTTCTATAGATTTCTAAAAAAATTTCAGCGTTTTCTAAATTGGCATGCATGAATAATAATTATAGAACTACTCAACTACTTCTACGTAAAACAACTTAAATTCTCTCATGATATTCAAAATACTTAAACATAAGACATTGTTACGAGACATTATACATAATTAATAGTTGTAAATATCTGTAACTTTTTGGTAGTAGCATTTTAAAACATTTAAATTCACATTTTAAACACTAAATTCCATTATGTCTTAGATTATTAAAATTAAAAAAAAATAAGCCGTACGGCGTACATATTACCTTGGGTATTCTCGATCCTCGGTGGAACTTAGTGGGTATGTCAAATTTTAAAGAAATGATAAATCATTTCTTCAATTAATGCAAATAAATAATTTTAACAATGATTGAAGTTATAAATATTTATTAATTCATATTAAAAAGAAAAAAGACATAATTTCATATACTTAAAAACTACTGTTAAGTGCACTATGCAACAAAAAAAAAGTACATTAAGTATATAAAGTCACTATAATTATATCATGACCAGGGAACATGGTTTATAAGTAGTTCTCGCCGCTCGGGACTTAATGCATTTATATATTTATTTAGAGAGTGAATAGAATAAATTTAATTCAATACAAATTTGTTTTGTACTGTCTGGATATGAAAAAAAAAGAAGTTTTTACAATTATTAATATTTTTGCATAATTCTCATTTTTTTCTAATAAATACATATTTTTTTTATTTATAGATTTTTTCTACATATTTAATCTTTGTTTAAAATATTTTTAATTATTTACACAAAAAACCAAATTATTAAATAAAACAAAAGTAAACAATATTGAAGATATTTATATCTTATATCTATATTATTGAAGATGGACAAAAAATTTAATTTATAATAATATATTAATATTTTATAATACTATCATTATGAATTAAAATGTATTATATTTGATTTTTATAAACAGAAAAGGACAAAAATTACGCTAGGTACTTAAAATAAAATATTTAATTAACAATGACCAGATTTTTTTTATCTTTTTAAAATGTATTTCAATCATATTCATAATTTTTGTTTTTTTTTTTTAATAAGAACAATTAAAATACCTAAATACATATTTTATTATTTTTAGTGCATAATATTTATGAGCATATTTTAATGATTTTAAGTACATAAAGTCTATGATTAAAAGGAATAACATCAAGTAATAAAATACAACTTAAAATTACAAACTAAATCTAAATAAAGAAGTGCACAATGGAGATAATAGAAAATTCTGATATAAATGTTGTATTGATAACAATTTTTATTTAATTAGTAATACTTCATAATAATTTTTTTGTGACTTACAACATTTACAACTAAGTTTCTCTAATTAGTATAATATAATACTTAAAACTTATTAAATGGATATCCTGAAGTCAGGTCCCAAATTTCAAAAATGATATGACTTGAGTGACATATAGGATCAAATAGGGGTGGCTAAGGAGACTAATCCTCCCAAAACAACTCATTCATAGTTTGGAAATAGCATAAGATTAACAGATTAATGTCTAGGGGAGGGCCTAAATTAAACAATCATGTTAGTCCCTAATATTTTTATCCTGATTCTAATGCTTGGGTAGTTGGATTCTAAGTCCTTTCATATTTTCTAAAGTAGGTATTTACATTTCTCGCATAGATACTGAAGATGATTAACAAGAAAGCATCGGATAGATACTGATATATACCTGACTATTTTAGGCATAGATCTTTATTATCTATAACTTTAAATATTTGATTGTTTATTAAAAAAGGCTAGGCACTATTCCAGTAAATATAATATTTATATAAGTTATGATAATTAATTTAAATTAATTATTTATAATAATTTGAAATTTAATTTTATACATCAAAATAGGTAACAAAAATGAAAATATTTTGGGCAGACTATCCATCAACATTCACATAGGTATAGGTAATCACTTTTGAGTATCGCTATACATTAAACCTACGAGCTACAAACAATGAATAACAATGCCATATCTATAAAGGTCTAAATATTGGTAATAAAAGAAGTAATTAAATATCAAACTCAAATACTGACTTCATTATAATATAATGTAACTAGTCTAACCCTATATTACAAAATAATTAATCAGCACAAAATTAAGTAAATTTCATTATGATGTAATTGACTAAGATTATTATTAATATTATTACTTATAAGTAACATTTTAATAAA
This sequence comes from Stegophylla sp. TES_Ste_2020, assembly GCA_025469315.1. NCBI lineage: Eukaryota > Metazoa > Arthropoda > Insecta > Hemiptera > Aphididae > Stegophylla > Stegophylla sp. TES_Ste_2020. The sequence goes on along the minus strand of JAIPRM010006697.1, from coordinate 4,725 downwards.
TGAGGTAGCAAATTTACTAAAAATGTTAAAATATAAGTGTCTAGTATCACAGAATTTTGACAATTTAATCGAAAGTATCAACTATCGAGTATCTAAATGTACGTATGTAATTATATTACTCCTAAATTATTTATTACCACCTAAGTACCTATTTAATAACATTTTTACAAAAATGTAATTTTTTTGGAGAGTAGCAATTTAGCCACCCAAATTACACTTATTACAGATCACACACAAATCACTTAAATTATTATTATTACCTATTATTTAAATTACCTACACAATATTATGGAAAATTATTTTGCTACTCTATTAATAATTAATTAATAATTAATTTACCTATTCTATTAATAATTAAGTAATTAACTAACATGAAAATATTTTATTCGTCTAATCATTGTTATCAGATTCAGAAGTAGTTAGTCCAGTTTTAGCTAAGGCGTGTGAAATTTTCTGTGTAAGTCCGTAGTCTTCATCTGATATGAAATCAACCTCCCAACATTTTATCATCTTCATTTATGACGAGATTTAAAAAGTAACACCACACATTGAGTGCAGTAAACTAGGTCTATACCCTCTAATCTTTGTTCGTTCGTTAGTTTGTATGTTATGTTATTCATTTTAATGTGATTTCCTAGCAGACCACGCGACTCTAGGATTTAGCTCGCAATGGTACGGGAGTAATCACAATACTATTTTGTTATTGTCTCTTGTTGCTTCGTTGATACTGTATTGATATGAAAAAGGGAGGTTTCAGTTTGTCTAATTTTTCCAATTGTTGTCGTTTGACTAAAGAACTATCTATTGTTTTTTTTTTTCTTTCTAACTAGCCCATAATGTTTTGTTTTTTCCACGACATCACTGGACATAGATTTTTTTTTTTGACGGAGTGGTATGACACATTATCTATGATAATCACTGCCATTTTCCTTTAATTAAGATAATATGCTTGTCAACCAATCGTAAAAAGTCGTCATGGTAACTGAGGAATTTTTCTTCGATTCAAAAAACTGCAACGAAACCGTCAGACGCTTACAAATATTTGATCTCAGTAGCGTACATAAGAAGGGTGCTCATATTGCCGTAGCACCCCCCTAAATTTTGTCAAAATTAGTAGTCGAAATTTTGCTGTCATTTACATTTTCCTTGTATCTTTTGAAACCATCAAATTATATTATAATAGTTAACGTTGCGCTAGGCTATTTGATTGACCTATGTTTTATCTGATATCTGTCCAACATTCACACAAGTAATAAATTGGACCATTTTGCTGTCGATAATGCCTTACTGACTCCAAAATATATTTTCGTCGTCATAAACTGTATCTCCTTTTTCAATTACAGCAGTCGACATTGCTGATTCTTTGGTGTATTCAATATTAAAATCTTTTAGCATTTTGCTGAAAGAATTATAACCAGTAGAAAATGTCGGCCAAACAGGAATCTTCATTCATTAATGTTGACATTTTGTTCAAAGTCGGTATTTATTTTCTAAACGAAAATCTAAATAAATGAAATCTCATTCATATCAAAATTGTCAACTTTTTCGAATTTTGTTGGTTCATTTTTTCTCTTGTTAGCGATGTAACTGTGCCTTTTGTGTTATATTCGAACAAAGATATTGTAATAGTTTGTCGATGGACTACTTTAGATATGGATTTTGCATGTTATTTTCTATGTCGCTGATATGTTCTGCAAGTATGGTTCTGTATAAATTAATAATCATGACCATCTGCCGGGAACCGAACAACTACAAAATACAAATTAAACATTACTTCCATTATAATTTTAAATGATTAATTGTAAACCAAATGACGTATTTAAAATGTTCAAAATAAAAAAGCAGGACATACTTCGCACTATGAGTATTCTTCGCTCCTCGGATGGGAATTGGTGGGAGTGTTAAATTTCAAAGAAACGATAGGTTAAATCACTCTGAATCGTAAAACTATTCTGAGCGGAGTTTCAATTTATACAATTCAATTTTACTTAAAAATTATAAAGTTTATTATTATTACAAAAAAAAAATAATAATAATATTTTTTACTCGGCCAGTTTTATATCTCACTATTCACTGAAAAAACATTGACGTAAATCTAGTTTAGGGGTCTCACGAAATATTTCTTTTTTTTTTTTGCAACTAATGTATTATAACGATGGCGCAAAAAAAAAAAAAAAATTGGTGGAAATAATTATTTTTTAAGTTATCACTATTTGAATATTGGTTACTCTCCTGTTATTGCAATATTTTGAGCATGAATGCAGTTTAATACCAGAGTGATATTTTCAATTTTTTTTTTTTTTCAATTTATAGTACGCTTTATGCTGATGACGAATATGCAAAAATAATTCGCTGTTCTTACTAAGTTTAGAAGTTAAGATGATTCGAAGTTCGCCATTTATGATACACACACCACTCTTAGACGCATCCGCTTAGCATAGTCCAAGCAGTTTTTAAACATTTTTCATACTCACCTTGTGCATTTTTTACGCTGAAAACGATAGTGCAATCAGAACTTACCGTACGTGCTTGGTTTTTAAATTATAGTGATTTGAAGATTGCCATTTATGTATTTTGATATTGAGCGTGCAATACCAGAGCATTTTTTTTTTTATATGTATAAAATTTTTAGTATTCTTCATGCTGATTACGAATACACAAAACAAATTTCACAGCGTTGAATTGATAATGAGCATATGAGCAGATGTAAACTTTTACGCTTTTTGTACTGTGCGAGACGTCCGTAGTTTCGTAAATGCTAACTTTAAACGATTATATAAAAAAAAGAAGACTAAAGATTTATGGTATTTTTTTTTCAGTAAAGTTAATAGTATGCATGAGTACGTTTGTGATAAATTTTCAGGTCTAGATATTTAGACATTCAAATTTTATGTACTTAATAAAAACATACAAAAAACGAGACATTTCCAATACATTCAAAGTTCAGTACATCAAAATGGATCGAATGTTTTCGAAAATTTTATGAAATACGCGCGTGATTACTTTTAGTAGTTGGTGAAAGTTTCGAATTTTAAGCTCTATTATGTTTTAAGTCATGTTAAAAAACTAAAATAAAATTTATGAAAATTTTGCATATTTTACAGTTTTTTGTCGATTTTTCGGTAGTTTTTCCATACTCTCGGAAAAACTAATAAAAATTTTGAAAGATTATCTCCTAAAAGTACCAACTAAATTCAATTTCCGATTTAAAACGTTACCGATCAAAACTTTTGGACCAGTATTTTTTCTCGAAAAAACGTCTCCATACAAAAAAAAAAAAGCTACAGATTCTTAGAACCATAACAATTTTCGTTCCGCTCAGAATTTTATAAAACAATATTGTAAAAACACTAGGTCAAGGGTTTGGTAAGGTGATGAGTGCCAGGGATGCAGCATATTAATACCAGCACACGTACCTAATGAAACTGGAAAAAATCTCGTGAATAGTAAGTTAACTCTTTTTTTTTAATATCGTTTAAAGTTAGAAAGTATATGAAACTGATAATTTTCGGATAAAATGCAATTTTTTTTCAATCAAAGCACAAAACTTTTAAAATTTCAATTACACTCAATATTTTCCTTTACAAAAATATTTTTCAAGCGTTTTTCTACACTTGGTACAATGTTCATGCAATTTGGTTCAATATATAATATATTTTGACATGCGTTCAACGTTAGAGTTACGGCTCAAATAACGGTTAATCCTATAAATGCAAATTATTTTTCCCTATTATTATGTAACATATTCAATTTATTGCTTTTAAGGCGGAAAATTGTATACAAACTAACTCATACATAGGTCAACTTGTATTTATGATTTTGCCGAAATCAGTTGCGTCGAATTTTAATTATATATAACTATACTTTTCAAAACACTGAAAATGATCATTTACACAAAAGTTGGACGTGAATTATTCTGTTATAAAATTACAATTGTTAAATTTATTCAATACAAAAATGACGATTTATCATTATAGTGTACGTATAATTAACTGAAGCTTTTTTCAGAATCGTTGTATTAAAGAAAATATTTACCGTTTTTTTTAAAATTCAACACACCGATTAAGAATATCCCGCCCAAACATCGAAAAATACCACTGATGGGATTTATGTCCTACTTGGAAAATATTATATTATAAAAGAATTTAAAATACTGAAAATATAATTTAATAATAAGAGCAATAAAATTATTCTTTGGGATAACTAATAAGTATATATTGTGTTGCTGCTGGTAATAATTAAAGAACAAAAATAATAAATTACAATGCTATTAAGTGTAATTAGGCGTGAACGATATTGTCAACATAGTCAATAAAAAACTGTCAATTTATTATCGTTCTGTATAATTAACTAATGTTTCGTTCAGAATTGTTTTATTGAAGAAATTATTTATCGTTTCTTTAAAATTCAACACGATGACTAAGAGTATCCCATCTAAACAGCAAAAAATTAAGGGAAAATAACGGGCGTACAAATTAATTAACAGATATATTTTTATATACATTATTAACAGATATATTTTATTTTTTCCGGGTGGGTTTATTCCATGAATTTCTACGTTTAATGTTAATTTGACAATAATATATACAATGTACAATATCAAAAAGCCGGACATACTTCGCACGATGGGTGTACTTCGCACGACGGGTGGTATTCTCTTGACGGGCGTATTAAATTTTAAAGAAACGATAAATCATTTCTTCAGTAAAACGATTCTGAACAAAG
>JAIPRM010006696.1:0-18270 GCA_025469315.1 Stegophylla sp. TES_Ste_2020 | reverse complement strand
GCTTTGGTATAAGCTGCTAAGCGCCTAAATGGCGCTTAAACAAAAAAAAAAAAAAAAAAAAAAAATGTAATAATCGGGTACGTCGTGACGCGTGTATGTCGAGTCGCGGAGGCGCTTTACGTGCGGGACCACGACGTCGGTGCACGGATGTCTTTTAATAATAATTTCATAATATGAAAACGGTGAAAACGCATAATACAATATACATATTGTATACGAGCTCGCTGCTCTTGGTCGTCGCGACGATTTTTTAAGACAAATATTTACCCAATGCCTATATAATATTACGAATATTACGGCGATACAACAGCCCGGCGACCGGGTGTGGCAGTGCCCGTGATGTTTGTTCATATATTATACAAGTACATAATAAACGTTTATTATTATATATATATATATATATCTGTGTGTGTGTGTGTGTGTGTCGTCGTCGCCGTGTTATTACACGTAATATTATTTATTTTTTTTTTTGTATTGTTGTGTGTAGTGCGCGCACACACCCGATTTCTTCTCGATTTTTATCGGAATGGCTTTTAGCGGCGAAACGGTGTCCAATCAAAAGGAGGATCGGAGGAGCAAATATTATTATACACCGACGACGACGACGACGAGTACATTTTATATTATATTACTTGGGTAAACACCACAAACGGGGTGTATACCGTCTCCTGCTGTTGCATGGGGGGGGGGCACTCTCACACTCTCATGCGTACGTGTACACGTATATTATATACCAGAGTACACACACAAATACAAATTTATACATATACTATATAATACACAGGTAACCTCATAATATTATTATTATTATTATTATTATTATTATAATGAACGAACGGATATTCTCAAACGCGCGCAATCGCTTTTTCTTCCCCGCTGTCGGCGGTCGCGCTCAGTTGTGTTGTGCATAAGCACGTATAATATTGTGCGTGTGTGTGTGCGTGTGTGTGTGTGTGTACATAGGTGTAAAGCAGTGTTTACCCACTCTCGGGGTCGTCTGCGATCCTTTTGATTTTCCCATACATTATATTATATACATATATACATTATAATATGCTTATTTAACGCCCCCGCTATATATGCGCAATGGTATTATTTTTTTTTTATTGTTATTATTATTATTTTTTATTATTATTTGTCTTTTTATTATATTTTTTCCTTATCGGTATCGACGAAATAATATTAACGTGCATGCTGCCGCTCTGCTGTCCCTCGTGTTTAAACAAACACGAATCGAAAAAAAAGAATCAATAAAACAATTTTTATTTATTTTTTATATATATATATATAGTACACATACAACGTAGGTACGTAGTCGTATTACTTTAACGTAAATATTATAATAATATATACCTAAAACAAAATCCATTTTCAAGGCTAAATAAATAATTACTTAAACATAAATATCGCCTAACCGCGATAACCGATAAACATAATATTATTATTATTATTATTATACAGGTGGTGGTAGTACACAGAAGAAGAATATTAATCGTATAATATTTATGAAATATTTTAACGTCCGTAATATTATTATTATTGAACAATATTTGTGCGTCTTTTTACCAATCGCATAACCATAACATAAATTATAGGTATTATAATTATTATTGTACGAAGTCGCAATTGAAATTTTTTACCCGATAACAATTAAGTTATTCTCGAATTTTAAAATGATAATATTTTGACAATCGAAATACTTAGTTTTTAAATGGAACTACATTATTATATAACTACTAGGGCTGTACATTTAATGCACTAAAAACCCTTGAAAAATGCATTAAAAATGTCAAAAAAAAAAAAAAAAAAAAAATGCAATGACATATTATGCACTTAAAATGCAAAAAAGAAAAAATGACCTAAAAAATTAAAAACGTCAAAAAATGCAAAGTAAAAGTTTCATACATGGATTCGTTATAACATAATTCAAATTATGTACTTACAAAGCTATGTTTCACAATCATCAAAAAAAAAAAAATATGCACTTTCCTACAAATTCACAGCTCTAATTATAACTATGTTTATGAATATTCTCTTATTATACGTAGGTGTCAAATGGTACTCAATTATTACGCGAATTTTTTACGATGAACATAAAAAAATGCAATGTTTCGTTCAATAGCATATATTTAACAATTGAGTAAAATATCACGAGAGTAATTTTAGCGATTTCTAGTACAATTTATTAATTTCAATAAAAGTTTTTCGTTATCATATTATATTAACACACCTATATAAGTGCCAACACATCCTACACCTAGAATAATATATATTTTAACAACTAACAGTACACCTATAAATAGTAAATAGATCTTGGATCATTTTTGTTATACCTATAAATAAAATAACGCATTAATTATAATATTATAATATGATTTACTGTAAAATTGACATTAAAGAAAAATCACAGGGAAAGAAAATTATATATATATATATATATGATGACTACTTGTTAATTTCTCGCATTTTTTTTTTTTTATAATATAATCTTAGCCACAACGTAATAATAATATAAAATATATACCTACCACTACCATTAAAAATAATCGCACATATTATTTGTTCCTTCAAAATTTCATAAATTTCATACAACAATTAAATTCAACAGCAATATTGTTTCATAAATTTCATACAATCCCGTTTACAATATTTTAAACAGGCGTATATTATTATTAATAATTATTGCAATCTATAATTTTCTTAGTAAAACAAATCGAACAAAGATCAAACACGCATAATAATTATAAGAATATTATTGATATAATACCAGATAAATTATTTTATATTTACACAGAAAGTGTGTATTCGTTTCACAAAAATGTGTTTGGGGCTAAAATGGTAAAAACAGTGGTCAAAAGAAACGTTGAATTTTCGTTTAATACGATATGGGAATAATAATTCGTTTTAGGTCAGATTCAATGTGTATACATAATAATATGAAACCGTTCGGCGAAAAATGTGACGAAAAACCTAAGAGACGTCTGGGTTTTTGGCATTCACACACACACACACACACACACACACACACACACACACACCGGGTGCTTACTTCCCCAAGTACAAATCTGTTGGCCACGTGTTGCGCTGTCGCTCGAGACGGATACTACATTTGATTTTTAATACGCATTATCATTAGTCTGGTTCCGAGTCGACGATTAAGAGCATAATATAACGGCCATTAGCGATTTTTTCGGGGTCGTAGCAGATTTAAAGAATTACGAGCATTTCTATACGTATACAACGTAAGCCGGCTGGTTCATTAAATTCGTTTAGTTTAATACGAGTATATAGTATATTATATAGGTGTAGGTCGCGTACAGCCTGCTCGTAAAACAACAACGAGTCACATGTGTTTTTTGCAAAATGTACGGATGCGATTAAAAAATAATATGAATAAAATACAGATGTGTATATCAAATGGTAATGATGAGTAAAAGTCAAAAACTGTATAATATCACAAAATTATGAAATCTCAAATTAAATTAGTTTATTGAGGAATCACGGGGGGGGGGGGTGAGTGAGTGAGAATTTCGTGTAGTAAATAATCAAAATATGAAACAAAAATTAAGGTTTTTCAACGTTAATTTTATTATTTTTTTTTTTTTTTTCAATAGAATAAATAATGTTTCTGGTTCGAAAAAACAGTGTGTGCTCTCTTAAAATCCGTCATTGTTACGTTTTGGAATATTTACATACATCATTGTATTATACAATATATTATGCACCTATATAAAATCAAATGTACGATTAACATATTAATATGACTTGGAGAGTAATTAAGTTAAGGTACACCATATAGGTGTATACAATAATAATATTATATACTATATACCTAAGTAATAATAATAATAATAATACATAGATTATATTGTATAGTGTAACAAGTTGTCATAGCTGACACTACTAACTTATATATAACACAACTGTTGTATATTAGAAATAAGGAAAAACAACATGTTATTTAAAATGTTTTCATAAATATTACATAATAAATAATAATATATAGGTACCTGCAGTAGTAGAACTGTTATTTATTTATTTATTTATTTATTTTTTTCGTATAATGACACAATATTATAATATTCACATTATTATTTCCACACAGGCTAATTTGGAGTTCTATTTATGAAAATATTTAGTTATTAAAACGAGTCGTGGTGTTATGATTTTTCAATTCAATATAATAATATGTACTCGTAGTTGCCAAGATGAAATATGTACCTGCGAGTTAAATTTCTTTCACGATCGCAGAGTGCAACAATTCGGACGTATTTTTCACACCGATACGTACGCAGCAACATTTCAACGTTGTAATTTTTTTTTTTTTTTTTAATTTTTAACTCGATAATATATTTTAAAATATTTAAAAACTCAATTCCTCGTGTGTACCACATAACATACTTTATATCACAATAAATTACAATCGTATTAAATGGTGATTCTGTGTTTAATATAAAAAAAAAAAAAAAAAAAAACAGAAATGTTGACGCAGGTATCTCGGTATCACAAGGAACCCCGGAGAGATCGTAATTGCCCGCATATCGAGAAAGATAAAAGGTTTTTGATTTATTGGCCAAACCGTGTTTTTATTATTATATATAGGCGCACACACACATACACACACACACACTGGCCCGTATAAAAAAGCGGATCGTTCTCGATTTTATTATTATTATTATTAGGTTTTTAATCAAATCGAAAACGTTACAAACCGACACTGGGGGGGGGGACACTTTATACAGACGTACACTGCAAGCACGATTCTTATTTTCTTAATTTTTTCATTCCTTTTTTTTTTTTTTTTTTATTCGCCGCGTACCGACCGTACCGAATCACCACCGACGAAACCCATATATAACGCATATACAATAATATTATTACAAATATTAATCGCTAACAAACGTGTTACAAATAACATAACAAAATATAACCCCCTCTGGCCGATCGCCGCCACCACCAGAAAATTACACGATAAACGAGCATATATATATATATATATATATATATACAGTGCTCCTCGTATAATTTAAAGTAGGACAAAAAAAAAAAAAGGTGCTTTTGAAATGAAATTAGTAATTTATATTTGTAATTTTATTTATTTACCCGACGACATAAAATGTTAACACATTTTTTTTATTTTTTGATTCTGAACCGAATTGAAAAAGCTAGTGTTTTTACAATGACGTTTATTTTTATTTTTTTCTCTTTCTGTGAACACTTTTTCGTATGGAAATACTGGTCCAAAAGTTTCGATCAGTGTCTCTATAGAACCGGGAAATCGTACCCAGATGGTGCTTTAGAAAGGTCATTTTTCCAATTTCTCAATAATTTTTCCAAAAACTGGGAAAAATTGACAAAAAACGGCAAAATATGCAATTACCGAAATTTCCGTAAAATCGAAAATTACTTTTTACCATAACTTCTAAAATAATGCAGCTAAAGACTTTAAATTTTCACCAACCACTAAAAACAGTTACGAGAACATCTCATAAAAATTTCAAAAAGATCCGATCGATATTGAACAGCATTTTGAAAATTTCTCATTTTTCGCTAGTTTTTATGTAATAAAATTTTCGACTTTTGATATTAAAGACTTGAAAATTCAATATGATCTAATTGACATATTATGTGTCTAATTGACCTGAAAAAATCTCAAAAATCGTTAGTCAACATTTTTTTTTTATACCAGTTTGAAGTTAGAATTTCGACGAAATTCGTTAGTTTTACCTAAAATTACGCACTTTAACGTACATTACATATAAGAAAATTGGCCAATCCGATTGTTTTGAAATTTGGTGCCTAAATAGAGAATTTCATTGTAAATATTTTGGTGCGATAAAATTTCTTACAGAAGAATATTTAAACATTTTACAAGGGTTTGATGGGAAAAAAATCGGAGGAAATACAGACAGATATTAAGAGATATCTATAGATAACACGTGGTTGTTGAAGATTGCATCTTGTGTACTTTTCGACGCAGAATACGATGGTGTGAATTAAAATTCACGCGCAACAATAGTTTTCTAACTATTTCAATTTTATTTTTGAAAATTCAATATTTTCGGTTACTATACTACTAAATACCTACTTATACAAAGTCAAATTAATGTATTGTGGCTTAATCGTAACGGAACCGGCCTAGTACGATTCCAGCCCGGCGCTCCGAATTTTTCGCAATTTTTTTGTTTTCTTATATTATTAAAACTTCCCTCGTTCAGAATCGTTTTATTGATGAAAAATGAATATATCGTTTCTTTAAAATTCAATACACCCGTCAAGAGAATCTCGCCCGACGTACGGAGAACACACTTTTTTTGTTGTTGACATCGTAATTCGTTTTGAACTATAGACTACGCGAAATCACTAAAATACGTTTTATATCGTATTATTATAACCCGAGCACGAATCCGCGTGATGGTGTCTCTTTTAATGATCGAAAACCAATTATTTTTCGCCGATTGTGTTTTTTATATCTTTAAGAAATTTTCAACAATATTATTGTGCGAAAACATATAATAATAATAATAATAATAATACCGTTAAAAAAAAAAAAAACAAAAAACCTTAATGTGCCCGGTCAAAAAGTCTGAACCGACAGTGGTGCAGTCGTCGTTTTGGTAGCGCGGACGAATAATTTTTTATGACTTCGGAAATAATATCGTCGTAGCCATTCTAAGTACATATATATATATATATAGCAACAGCTGCGCGTATTACAAGTCGACAAGGGCCACCGTGCAGGCCAAAGAGAGGTGATTTAAACGACATGTTTCTGATAATCGTATAATATCTAAAAATATTATTATTATTATTATTATTAATCTACGATGTTTAATAGCAAACATAAAAAAAAAAAAAATGAGCCTGACCGGTGGAGTAGAGTGTGGGGGAGGAAGGGGTTGAGAGTAAGCCGCCGACAAGCTATTAAAAAAACGGTTTTATTGCTGCTGTTGCATGGAGGAGAGTAAAGCAAAAAAGAAAGAAAAAAAAAAAAACGAGAAACACAAATTGTATAATACAAGTATTATATTATTATTATTATTAACGCCCGGCCGTTGTGGTTTACTGCTGAACGGGGGGGGGAGGAACACAAAAATTCGATATTTACTCTCGAATATTATTATTGCGCGGATATGTTGTTATTTTTATGTTCTGCGAACGAGTCTCCTCTCTCCGCGACGTGTCTTTTGTCGGCGAATTTCCGAATATTTCGATATAGGTACCGAAGGACACCCATCACAGTGAGTGAAAACGAAGCAACGCATGACATTTTAATTGTTTTATATTTTATTATTTTTTTCCTTTTGAATTTATTCGTTTTACTACTATTTTATAGCAGTAGTACGACCGACAAACATTTTTGTTCGTACCACGGGGACGACGACGTTTACTCGCGCGTACGATATGCGTTTGAAAACAATAAAATATACGAAAATATTTTTTAACATTAATATTATATTATATTATATTATTTAGGAACGCCGAAACATGCATTAAATTTATTATTATTATTATCATTATTATTATTATACGTCCAAGTCTATAATAAATAATATGTGAATTCTGCACAATGTCTGCAGTGCCTATAAATATAATATATAGACGATGACAATCAATGTTGTCCTGGCGAATGTTGTTGTCGTGTGTAATTATTTATTGACCACGCGACTTGTTACATTCTCGATATACGAGTATTATATAAAGGGTAATAAGATTCTCAATTTGTTTTTCACATTTTTTTTTATTTCCCAAAAATTCTCTTTCTCAATATACTATTTTTCCCAAAAGTCATTTTTTTTCAATACCAAATCTATCAACGTATAATCTGTATCAAATACAAGGAATTATTTATATTGTTAAATAAAATAATAATTACAATTTTAAATTATGACCAATGACTGTAAAGTATGGAGTAATATAATTGCTACCAATAAACTCGCCATATAAATAATTTAATAAATAATATAAAAAAAAAAAAATAGTAAACATTTTGAATTACGACCAATCTTTTTTTTTTGGAAATATTAAATTTGTAAAAATATATTCTGAAAGAATGTTTTTATGGTAAATATTAAAATTGGAGAAATAAGATTTGAAAAAATTGATTGGGAAAACTGTACTACAATCATTATAAAGACCCGCGAGTCCGCGATACTTATATCTTTTACAAATGCCATAATAACACATTAATTTGTATAAATGCAATAATTCAGTTTTAATGCGTTTTTGAGATTATTGTTTTCTTTTTTTTTATCATTTTCTCGCACAACGCTGTATTTTCTAAACACGCGCATAACATTTCTTATAATGAAATTAATAATGCTAGTTACGATTCATTTTTTTTTTTCAAATCTACATAAATTATCGATTTCGACTTCAATATATTAATATATTATTATCCACCACGAGATAAGTGTCAATGAAATAATAATAATAATAATAATGAATAATAAAATATTTATTGATTTTTATATTCGATTGCTGCCAAACGACACACCGCCTTCACATAACATAAAAAAATTATAATAATTTATAAAAAAAAAAAAATACTTTACACATTTTTGTCGGCTACATTCTCATTTGCGCCGAGTTTTAAAAATGTCCCGGGAGCCGACTTAAAGGAAAATGGGGAAAGAGTTAAAATTATCCCCTCCATAGATCATAGAAATGTTGCGCACTTATTTAGATTAAAATCAAAGCATTATCTGCCTTAATGTACTCGAAATCTATAAGTTTGCACTACAGTACAGTGTACCGTGTATCATGACTAGGGCTAGGGGACTTATGGCTTAAAATAATCTCTTATAAAACATAGATTTTACTGTAAAAACTCAAAATATTTCAAAATTGTATTGTATAATACAATTTTAATATGTATTAGGTATTAATTTTTCTTCTATAATTTATGAATTTTTTTTTAATCTTTATTCTTTTTAAGCTTACATTAAAAAAAAAAATAATATTCAATCTCTTCGGGTATTCAGTAAAAAATTTTCCAGTACCAAGGAAACTCAAATTAAAGAGAACTGCACACAACTCCTGGTGTTAAAATGAAACGCATTTCTACACGGCCTAGCTAGCTATGTTTTGATTTTGAATGGTTTTTGAAAAACACGCTAACTCCTATAAGTCCTCTAGCCCTAATTTTATTATGACAAACCCCCGTGTTTCTAAAGAATTATATCCGTATCTATAAACATTATTAATATAATACGATTAAAAAAGTACCTGTGTGATTTTAATCATGTTTCTGTAGAAACATCAAAACATTTTCCCACAAATATCCGGGGACCACGGTGTACACCATTATATAGGCAAACGACGACTTTTGTACGAGTCAACACAATTCACAATATACTTATCAACGGAACAACACACCACGTGCGCGCGTAAAACACACGATAATAATATTTAAAATACAATGTGTGTGTGTGTGTGTGTGTTTTATACACATAAAAATTACGCATATATTATAAACGCGTTCTTTGCGTTGTTCTCGGGGGATTTGCAGCACAATTTTGTCTGGTCGCGTGTGTCACACATTATTATCATAATATTATATATGCGTCGTGTACGTGATATGCCGCCGAATAATAATAATTGCAGATAAAAATATATGTAATATTATGTATTTTTAATTTATCGTCTGCAATAATATTTTCAAACCGCGCGGACGTGACCTACGTAGGCTTGCGCGCGACATTGTACTTCGCAAAACGTGGTCAGTGCGCGCCATTGTTATTTTATTATAATCTCGGCTATTATTATTATTATTATTATTATTACAAGTGCACCACGACGACGAATATTCACGAGTCGATTCCGTCGTCATTAATTATTTACGACGACGCAGACGTATGACGCGTTGCGTTTTGTTTGGCACTCGAAAAGTGAGGGAGGGGGGCGAAAAAAACCAACAGTCGTACCCGCCCGCACTTATCTATATCACATTGTTTGTTGGAATTTTTTATTGCTTTCGTACATGACTTTTTGATTTTCGACTCCATTATAACAATAATATGTCGCGCACACTTTCACACAGCATCATATATACGTATATACGTGTGACGATGACACATAATACACCTAATACAATACGCGTATGAAAATATTTGCTAATATACGCAGAGGCGCCATTAGGAAGGGCGGGGGAGGGGTGGGAGGCGGGTCGTTCACTCACATCCTCCAGATTTTTCGAAAACACATCTCGATAGTCTCCTAAATGATAAATTATAAAAAAAAAAAGCTGATTTTTAAAGCGCATAACATTAAAATAACAATAATACTGTTGTACCGCACTGTAATTATATGCATTAAAATAATAATTAGTACACGGTGGCTGTACATGCTACACGTGCTCAACCGGTTGGGAGAACAGCTTGGATAACATTTAGGCGACCGTAACTGTACCATAGAGTAGTATAGAGAGGCCGCCAATGTCTCAGAAAAGTGTGGCGCAAAGTGTTATTATACTTACAGGTTGGCCAGTTAGAGGCAACAAAATACAGCTCGGCATAGCAATAGCAGAAATTGAGAACAATCTACTTAATTAGGTAATAGTAACAGATAATAATTCAATTAAGTAATAAACTGTATAAACACTTCAACAATGAACAGTAAAGTTTATAATAATTAATAATTTATGGAACATAGTAATTCATAGAAGATAAAACAAATGGACAATAATGTTCAAATGATTAAGTGGTAACACTGCATTTACAGACATTTCTCGGCTTCAGTATTTCATCATATTGGCGTAATATAGGTATTGGCCTCTCTATATTTAAACAAAAAATAATTATGTTAAGGTAAAACCATGGAGTAAAGAATATATTAATAGAGTAAGCCATACCGTATACTGTTACGTATAGCGTGAATTGAAGCAATCAAATGGAATACGCTAAGAGTGACCGTTTTGAGAAAAATAAAATTATTTTTCTTATTTTGGTTGGTACCATTTTAAATATTCATATTATCATATTAGATAAGACATACAAAAACAATAATATTAATTTTAAAATATGATAACAGCAGTTCCTTATCAATGATCCGATTGAGCAAGGGATACTACAATATTTCGATACGGTAATTTGATTCTTTTTAACAGGTCACTCTAAGCGTATTCCATTTCAATGCTTCATTAGGCCACGGATTGGAGTAAACTGAATTTATCACGTGTCGTATCGATATATCCGTGAACGAAAAATTTTAGTAAAATATTAACGTGACAATATTATTAGGTACGATCCCTTGTAACCATTAGCGCAACTCGGAAAATAATTTTGGGGAGCTAATATGTCGTTAATATGATTGATTTAGCCCCCCCTAAAAAAGCATTAAACTTATGTAATTCTTAAAAAAAACATTTCAGGGGGAGGGGCTTTGAGTAACTTTGAGGGGGCTGGCTAAACCCCCTCAAAATTATTGACATTTTAACTAAATTTAATATTAGCAATCAATAATATTGCTAATTGATTTCTGACCCTTACAATAGCATAATATCATCAGGTGTCTCTACTTTTCAGTATTCAGTAGTAAACAACCGGATCGTGTGCCGACTTTTAAAATGAAATATATATCTATCTGTTTTTCTAGAAATTGTGTACAATATTCTTAATTCGATCGCAACCGAATAATGAATGAACGACTAATTAACGAATTTATTTTTCACCACATACACATAATTATAAGGAAATACCAATATTTACATCAGGTCACCTAATATCGATACCTAATTACATTGATTTTATTTCCATAACCTAACTAATAAATTAAACGAACACCATCGCTTGAACAGTTAATATTATTATTACCGACTACTTTTATATTGGAAATTCCTTCGAGTTGTTGCTCTACTACGATAAATAACACAAAATTCTGACATATTTTTTTAAAACTATATCTTTTAGTGTCTTTTTTTTTTTTATATTTTCCGCCCTTCCCTGATAAAATTTCTTTGAACTCTCATCGTAAATATAATAAAATTTAGGTAACTGGTCTCGCAAAAAAATACATCTTGTTAGTTTCTACTAAACATTTCACAGCTATTTTTGAAACCATAACTCTTACACGAGCGGAATAATGTTACACTATAGAATATTATGCTGAACCGGTTGCAAAAATGGACACGAATGGCAGAGAGGTGCAACAACATAAGTGTTTGTGGCTCGGTCTTGGCCGAGAAAAAAAAAAAAAATGTATTTACCGACACGTTAGATATGTACGAACTCACACAATATATTATTATGCACACACATGATGATAACGCGTGTGTTACAAAATTAGAGACCTAAAAATTATATTATGCATTTGTATGTTCATGATAATATGTTCATACTGAGTGCACCAATTACCAGGTGTACTGAAATGAAGAATTGAAATGTCAGACTTTCAAAAATCGAAATTGATTTCATGCACAATTATTTGTCTACTGCTACTATTACTAATTGATATACACATATATTTAGAAGGCTGAGTCATAATTGCATAATATCATTTTTGTATTTTATACAATCTCGGTGAAACAATAAATAATTAGATACTTCATTTTAAGATTACACAATTTTTTTTTTTTTTTTTTGATCTATTTAACAAGAATAAATCGATTAACTGCTATTGGACAACTACAAAAAAAAAATTTCTAGCTTATGAAAATTTAGTACACATACTATAATATACTAATTGACATAATATACAAAAACGTCCTACACCATCATACATGAATTATTTGTTTGTAGGTAGTAAGAAATTCGATGATTCGAGTCACATCTAGTTTCAAACTAAAATACTATTGAATGAATTATTGTTGTATATTAAGTGGGAGTATATATGTATGTACGTGGACAATGCCCGCAGAATTAGTTTTTAACATATTAAGTATAAATTAAGCCAGTGGGAAAATTAATATTAAGTGTGGGTTAAGCAAATTGAGAAGAGACAGAAAAAAAAAATCAATGTTAATATTAAGAATTTAAGTAGCTACTACTATCAACAGCGCTCAAGCCGGTTTTTATTTTAAATTTTTAACGAAAAATACAAAAGAAGCGAGTCCTCATCGATTTCGATCCAAACCTATTCAAAAAGACTGTTACATATATAGTGACTTGAAGCAATCAAATGGAATACGCTAAGAGTGACCATTTTGAGAAAAATAAAATTATTTTTCTTATTTGGTTGGTACCACTTTAAATTTTCGTATATTAGCATATTAGATAAGATATACAAAAACAATAACATTAATTTTAAAGTATGATAACAGTTCCTTATCAGTGATCCGATTGAGCAAGGGATGCTACAATATTTCGATACGGTAATTTGATTCTTTTCAAACGGTCACTCTAAGCGTATTCCATTTCAAAGCTTAATTTAGGTATTACACATACATAATTAATTGTAATATTTAATACAAGATCATGTGCACGAACGTTAAAGTATCCCCCAAAGTCGATCCGCTAGTAAGTCACTGTCGATTAGGTAAGAAAACTCCCCGCCGGCTGTTCTAAATACATAAGCGAATAACGTACAATTCTATTATTTAACGCACGAGTTCAAATCATTCCGCTTTATTTCTCCTTTTAGTTCGTATTCGTCCAAAATGTTTACAGCCCTAAATGTTAAATATACATCATAGAAAAAAAAAAAAAAAAAAAAAAAACGTGTAGGCATTTATAAACTATTATGATTTACAACGCCTCATTCACGTACGGACATTATGGGTATTTGTCCTGCAGGGCCCATGTGGATTAAGGGCCCACAAATTTGATTTAATTGTTATTTTAATAGTAGTTAATCTTTAAATAATATGGAGAACATCGAGAAATGTTCACACATTCAAAAAACATTTATTAAAATATAAAATATCATATTTTTCATTGTCACAAAATATAGATTAAAAAAAAGATACAAAATATACTCGTACTAAAATGTTCTGTTAATAATAATGGCTGAACGATATTACTATAGGAAAAAAAAAAAAAAAAAAAAATTATAAAAGTCGTGAGGATACTTACATTTTCAAATATTATTTAATTAAAATTGTTCGGTACTGACTGGGTGAATTTATTTACAAATATTTACAATAATAGACTAATTTTTTTTTTTTTTTTTTTTTCTTGTTCCGGGCCTCGAAAATTCTAAATCAGGTTCTGATGATTTATACAGTTATACAGTTGTCGTTTTCCTTCTTTATTCCGCGTCAAACACAAACGTTCGGCAGCATACACGGAGGAGCGATGGACAACAAGTGGTGAGGTTACACGCACGCGCACAAGTGCTACACCCGTTTACATTCGTGTGTGTGTGTGTGTAATACACGAGTCGGAAATCTAGCCGAACGCGCGGAGGATTGATGACGACGTCAGGGTAGATGAAAGTGATCGAATGATCGTCCGAAATCACGACCCTGCTGATTGATGGGAATACCTATGATATGATCCCGGGAGCGGCGATAATTATTTTCGGAATACGCATAAAAATATTCTACTACACTATTGTAATTAATTATTCGGAATCTATATAATGTATACTGCAGCCTCCGGCGGCGGCCGCAATCGGATCACACACTAAAGACTAACAATAATTCAAGCGTCGCGCGTGTATACATCGTTGCGCAGCACACACAGGGTGTTTCTGAATACGGGCATCGCGTACACACTTCAATAAAAACGAGATTCGTGTGGGACCTAACCTTATAATGGCAGTTCAAATAATAACAGTATTAAATTTGTCGACATTAGTTCGGAATCATTTTGCTTTCTTTTCGCACGCGCACAACGGAGAGACCACACCGTCTACGGATATCGAAAAATCGTCAGAAAAGAATGCTGTTTCACATCACAGCTCGTCGTCTCATTGCGGTCTCGTGACTTACAGTAGTAATGTGCACGTGTGTACCGGAAATCACGACGTATTTTTCATAGCCACTACTCTGCTGATAGCCTTTAATTACCGAACGAATCTCCTACATAATATTACATATTATAATAATATTACTTTAATATATTAGTTTTTGAATATTAGTTTGCTTTAACGCCTTACTTGACCATTTTTGTCATAATCGCTCGGTTAATTTAATTTTCTATAATGTATTCTGTAATAATTTCAAAAAGGTTTAACCCGTTTACCATTATAAAATAAAACAAAATATAGTTCCGCTCGATTCCACGTCGCACGAGTACATGCTCTGCACGTGTTTATTTATCGTTAGCATTGAAATCACAGGGTCAAATATGTAGTATAGCACTGCCCCTCTATCCACGACTTTAAAAGAAATGCACTAATGTACAGACTGTGATATACACGAGACGTGTGTACAATATTATGATGTTTTATGACAGTGGTTCCCAAACTTTTTTTTTATTCTATTCCCCCTTATAATTTCCAAAAAGAATCATCTCACTCCTCTTGTTAAACTTCAAAAATCCCCTTAAATTATAGAGTTTTGACTTCTTTTTTTTTTTTTCTGCTGGCTATACTTACTAATAAATTATACAAAATAACTGTATATAATGGATTTATATATTAAGACTAATCAGTTTGATTGTAGATTTTAAGTTTTATTAGATAAGTAATATTCATTATATCGACTAAAACGTGTTAGGTAATACAAATTTTTTTTCTTTATTTTATATACTTAAGTAACTCTCTACACCAACACAAGCACGCCCCCCCCCTTAAAGGGAATTCCCCACAGAGTGGGAACCATTGTTTTTATGTGTACTTGATATAATATAGCAGCATGACGTCTCGGGGAGGGGGGGGAAAAACCTATTGCGACCGTTTCAAATATAATGATTAATTCGATATTTTCGACTAAAGATTTCAAATTTCCATTTCAAAACCAATATCTCCCCCCTCCCAATGATCTCCTCCACCCCGCTATAGCAATACGAAACGAATATTGCTATGACGCACGCGGGTACAGTTATCATCCGTGGACGACGACGAGCAGTCGCCGCGCACCGAAAAAGTGCGCGATAATAATAACAATTTAATTATAATAATAATTAATAAATCACATCGTATTGCCCAAAAGCCAGTCGCGACGTTACGTGGGAACACCCTGTACATCATAATACACCCGCTCTTCGCGTCGGAGATAAAAAATTGAAAAAAAAAAAAATCGAAAAACATCAACGCCGTATAGATGAATTATACAGCCCGAAGGCCGATTTACAAGACGTATTAAACACGATATTCTCTCGTAAAGATAATATATTATATGATATTTTTATAATCCGCGGTGTCTTTTGATATCGACGGAAAAACGCAATAAAAAATCGGCCGTGATGGAAAGAAATATTAATAATAATAATAATAATAATAATATAAACGGCGTCACTACACACACACACACACATGCGCGCGCTTATACAGCGTAATAATAATAATAATAATAATAATAATCATATTACTGATGATGTAATTACGGAGGTGGAAGATACCCGGTATCGGATTTTACAATGTGTACAACGACGACCGTCGTGGTGGGAGGACGCGGCGGCGCAAGAACGAAACGTAGGGAAATATTATTAAACCTTAAAAAAAATAATACCTAATAATAATAATAATAATAATAATAATAATAATGCGTATCGTCTCCATTTGCATTTGGAAATTAAAAATTATAGGTATACGTGTTTTATTATTCGGTTACGCGGGGTATGGAATAATAATAATAATAATAACAATATTCAGTGGACAATGTATACAATATATATATATATATCTATAAACGGTGCAGACCGAACAGTAATATTATTAGTTATTACATATTTTTATGTCCATCAATATACGTAATATTTTGTGTACCGCGCGGCGACGATCGATTTGGAACGAGAATATTGTATACTAAGGCTGTATAATAATAATAATAATACACGAGTGTAACTTGGTTGTTGCACCGATGACGAGACTACGGGGACCACTGTCCGAACTAATTACAATAATCGCTCAAGATGAGTGCACTATTAAAATTATTATTATTATTATTATTATTATTATCATCATCTCTCTTCTGCACTCGACGTACTTTATTTATTTGTGTTGTTATTATTATTATTATTATTATTATTAACGTGCACTTGTTGTTACTGTATAATCATACACACACACACACACACACTATATATATATATCAGCATCCAATGTACACCAGTAAGAGTAAAAAGTATGTTTTAACCTAATAATTAGGACTGGGATTTTAATGCACTTAAAAATCGGTAAAAATGAGTTAAAAAACTCAAAAAATGCACTAAAAATAAATGTCTTTAAAATTAACTTATAATAGCTTAAAATTAATCGATTTTAATGTTCTAGGCTTCTAGCATATCGCCCCCCCCCCTTATGCTGGGAGGCAACATAGAGATTTATTTAAATATAATGAACAAATAACTATTGTGTATTTAGTAATAAAATATTGAATTTGAATTTTAGACAAAAATGACCAAAAAACCTATAAAATGCCCTAAAAAATGAGAAAAATGACTATAAAATCAAAATTGTCTAAAAAATTGCAAAATAAAATGTCTTATTCTCATTGAAAAACGCCAAGAACTCATTTAAAACGAAACTAGCATCGCACAGAAAGAAAGCTTTGAAAAATAATGAAAAAAGCATCGAAATCCCAGCCCTACCAATAATCGTATAATACAGATGTGACGCATGAGTAAGCTTATACCGATTTTCTGTTTCTGTGCGATTTTATCGACTCTGTTTTATCCTGCCGTTTGTGATGTTGAGTTTGTGGTGCTTTAAAGTAACGGTGATAAATGCATTTACTACAACAGCATACGTCATGTGCTCGAGTCGAAAACAAAATACATATTGCCCCCTGACGACTGATTTTAAAACTGTCGAGAAAGATATCATGAAAGGAATTTTCTCTTATGTCTTATATTATATATATATATATATTTTTTTTTTCCTAAGAAAAACAGTATTTTTCTATTTTTCTTCCGCAAAATGTCCGAAAATTGTTTTCATTTTGATTTTTTCTGATCTCAGAAATTATTTCTTATGAAAATATTTGAAAATTTCAAACATTACGAATTTCTTTTTATTGTTTTTAGATTCTGAATGAAGTGAAGAAGCTAGTGTTTTTACAGTGATGTTTACTTTTTTTTTTCTTTTATTTTTTTATTTATTTTTTTTTCTGTGAAACAACTTTTCGTATAGAAATACTTGTCCAAAAGTTTCGATCAATAACTTTTTGAAACCGGATTTGCCTCTAGATTGTACTTTGAAGAGGTCATTTTTTGAATTTCTCAATTC
>JAIPRM010006695.1:0-18273 GCA_025469315.1 Stegophylla sp. TES_Ste_2020 | reverse complement strand
TTATTACTATTATTTATTTCATTTTTTTTTTTTTTTTTTTTTTATCGTCCAATTAAAAATAATATTATTTTCTAGAGCAGTTTTTTCAAGAAGTCGTTACATCATAATGTGTCTGAAACTTCGAATTAACAAACGAAATATTCGTCACAGAGACATACAACAATATGGCAATGTCATATTATAATATCGCTTATTATTTGCATATTTTCGAGTTTGGCGAATTTTCGTTTTTGGGATTATTTATTACTCTCAGATATAATAATAATATGTGTTTATCCAAATTGTTATTATATAACAATTATAATTATTATTCATAGAACACTTTTACGGCATAAAAATAAAATATAATAATGACGATAGTAATATTATTTAAAAATTTTGCGCAATGAGAAATATATCCAATTACACACAATTCGCTGCTCGGCGAAAAGAAAAAAAAAAAAAAAAAAAAATGGCAAAACTTGTTACCAAAATATATAATACTCTCCGACGAAGTGGTTTTGTGTTGACGTTTGCCGGTAATGAGATCGGCGAGGAGTACGAATATAGTACTCGCAGTATTTCGGACGGAGCCGATTTTCTCCGAATATTTTAACAATAATTTATTAATGTCGAGCATAATTAGGACACATTAAACTGTATTTTACCCGGACGTTGTAGATAAGAGTTTTCCGGACTTGAAGATTTGTTTTTGTTTTTTGTTTTTTTTAATTTATTACAGTGGTTCTTAACATTTTTTTTTTTTTTTTCTAATGACGGAACACTTAACATATTATTTTCATAAGATTTTCGCGGAACACAATGATTTTTCGCTGTTACACACACGTCTTAAAATAACTGATGACCAATGGCTGAATGAGAATCGAAATATTTGGGAAGCTAATCCAAAGTTTATGGAAATTCAAACATAAATAATATGAGAAATATTTTGGCGCGAGAAAATTTTTTTGAAAATGTGAAAATCTCTTTCGATCTAACACTTTTTCAAGAGTTTTGAATTTTGGCGTAACACTTATATCCCAAGTTATATAATCAGTGGTTAAGAACCACTGATTTATTAAAATTCGGATAAATTTCGTATTCGAAAATGTTTTTTTTTTTTTTAAAAAACTAAAATTAAAATTCTAGTGATAGAAACTCCGTAAAGTAAATGGCACTTCTTCAATACAGGAAATTCCAAAAACGGGAGTGGTAGTGCCTACGCTGAGAATCATTGATCTAGATGGATCGAAAATCCATTTTTTTTTTTTTTGACGTACTTACATCGGATTAAGAACTGCGAGTCATCTGCATAAACGTATCCAAATAACTACATTTTAAATACGATTTTTTTTTTTTTTTTTTTGATACAAATAATAAAAGACTTAAATTGGTTTTTCCGGTAGTTTTTGTCGTTATTAAAATTGTGAGTCGTGTAAGCCAAAATAATTCTGTCCCGCAACTCGTAGACTCAAATATTTAGTGTGTGTAATTCAAAAAATCACTACAGAAACTTACCAATTACCTGTGCCGTTCACAAAATTAAATAAATAAATAAGCAAAACAAAAAACTAATATTGTAGAAATGCTTATTTCGTTTCGAATACATAATAGTAACGACAAGCGGACTGCCACGACTTTTCGGATTAGAAAAAAAAAAAAAAAAACAAAAACGAATTTCGAGTTACGCGAATTTCCGTTGTAGTAAGTTTAACGCGGGGATGGGACACACACACACACACACACAAAAAAAAAAACCAATCGTATCGAACAATAATAATAATAATACCTAAAACGAATAATACGAATAACAAAAAAAAAGAAAAAATAAGTTTAACCGCCGAGGCGTAGTCGATATAAAGGTCACCGCGCGAAGTTTTCGTATGCGACGACGACCTTTGACATGGAATTTCCACGACCAAATGCGACCTTTAATAAGAGGGGAAAAAAAATAAACAATGCCACGGCGGCGACAGGTTTTATTATATCCATTTTTTTTTTCTTCTATTACTTTTTTATGTGAGGCCCGGGAACGCAACGGGGAGGAAAAAAAATAAATAAAAGTATAGTCCAAGTGGGAGGAGCCGCAGCCGTGGAGAGTATTAAAACGCCATTGACCTTTTGATTCCCGTCCCCCCACACCCTCGTCCCCGTCCTCACCAGCCCCCCGCCGGAGCAACATTAATTAAAATTTAGTACCGAACTAATTACATTTCAGAGGTTGAACCGCCACACCACGGCTCTCGTCGTTACTTATCGACACCTGACCCGACATAAAAAAAGAAACAAAAAAAAAACCGTCTCATTTGTTTAATGGACGCAAAACGAATACTCGCGTACATATCACACCCTGAGCATTAATTACATTGATTATGACCGTTTCGACTCGCGAGTCATGTGCATAATTAAGTCTTCCGAACCGAGCCGCTAAGGTATTCTAAAAATATGAGTTCGTCACGTCGATGGTTTTAACGATTATAATATTGAAAATGTTTTTTAAATTTAGTTTTATTTTTTTATTTTTGATTTAAAGGGTGAGGGGTGAGTTGGGGAGTTAAGGGATTCTATTCGACATTGCAATAGCATATTAAATTATTGTCAACTTACACGGAAGCCCAAGGGAATTTAGTAAATAGGGAGGGATTCTTTTTTCAACACGTAGGTTTTTAAATACACAAAATTTGAGTCATGTAACAACCGATTCAATTTTTGAAGCTTCAATTTCGCATTTTTTGACAATTTTACTACTTTCTCAGTTTTTTTTTTATTGCCCTTTTTAGTTCATTATTTTAAGACATTTTATATTTCATTATCAAATTCCGTCAACCAACAACATCTTTCAATAATCAAATCACAAATATTTTATACTTCACACGATCTACGTACACGTTAAATTCATGTTTTACAAGCTGTAAAGTGTAAATTACAGTGTTCAGTTTATCAAATTCGACAAAATATTTGAACTACAAAACTAGAGTGATATATTTAATTCGAATTATTTGAATTTGTAAAATAATTTTACAAGTGCATATTTTGAAATTTGAAATTCATTTTATACACCGTTAAGTTCTCATCTCTATTTATATCACTATGAAAATCTTTACTACAGGAGTGTTATATTTTCATTCAAATTTGTTTAAACTATTTCTAATTTATAAATCTGAGCGGGCAGAACATTAGACGAAGTGTTTTCCTTAACAATAATAATAATAATAATAATAATATTTAAACTCCATGAGGGATTGGCCGAGTGAAAAAAGGGGTCAATGCCCCATCTTTTTCCACTAACCGGGTGTATACTTATTTAAAAATAAAACCCTTTTGAAACCTTAATTTTCATGACGTTTCGTATTAAGCATACATATTGCTCGGTGAATTCATTAGTAAAATTACGGTTGTTAACACCGCGACTCCTCGTGAAAATGCTAATAATAATAATAATAATAATAATAATAATAATAATAATTCGTAAGCACGTGAACGCGTTTTATTCGTATTTTACACGACAGAAGTGTATTTTTACCCCTCGAGAGATGGAGAATTTCTCATTGAATCGATTTTTTTTTTTTTTTTTTTTAACAGATCTCAAATGTGTTGATTTTCGTACGAATCAATCAGATTTTATCAGAATTGGTTTAGAATTTTGAAAAATCATATATACTAACATTTGGCACAAAAGAGATTAAAACGTTCAGATTTTTCAGTTCTCGCTATATATTTCCTTTTTTTTTTTTTTTTATTTTTTTAACATAAAAACTTACTTTAATCTAAAAAAATCGATTCAAATCGCCTGATAACGGTTTATTATCATTATATATTTTCTATATTTACTATATTTTCATTTAGAATCAAATTGATTAAAAAGATTGATTCAATTTCAAAATTCATACATCTCTTTCCATATACCTAATAAAAATATTTTTGATATGTTAACCTCGAATTTTTGAAAGAGATTAAATCCCTGTGGCCCTACACCTCTCCCTTTTCATCGGGCGCATTTTTTCGAAAACGTGACGAAATTTTCTCGGTTATTATCACACTGTCGTACTTACTGCAGAGACGGGTGAAATTCGATATAGTAATTCAAAATGTACTCGTAGTTTGAAGTATACAACGTAAAGTTTTGAAAATAATCGTTTTAAAAATATTTAAATCCAAAAAAAAAAAAAAAAATTATTTATAGAGACTACTTTGTGATTTTTTTTTTTTTGTAATTAAAGCAATCATTACAAAACGGTATTTAATGAACATTTATATATTTTCACTAAATTATTATAAATTCATATAATATTTCACGTTTATAATAATGCTAATCAAATTAATCAAATAATAATAATTAACGGACTTTATCATCTTTATACGATTTTAATTGCACTTAACGATTCTCCTATTGTTACTCGAGGAGCTATTGAATCCGTTTCCGTTTAATGCGATCCGCACAAAAAGTTTTAAACTGCCGTTTAAATAACAGATGCCACCCAAAAGCTGTGAAATCATTGTTTGATATATATTGTTTTTTTCATACTATACTCAAATCGTCTTGCGTATGAGTACGTGTCTTGCTGTTAATTAATCAACGTAAAAATTAAATTATAATAAAATATACTATCAATTCGATATATATATATATAAAGTGTTTTGAGCGGATAATATTATCCAAAGAATGTTTTCACATTTTTTCAAGGGAAGTACATTTGTCTGATTATGTCACTTCCGTTTGTTTCAGAACACCGTATGAGGGGTGAGAAAATATTTTCAATTTTAGGCGAGTCAAAATAATAAAAAAAAAGTGCGCACTTCGCATGTCGAGGTGTTCTTTGCACGTCAGGTGGGATACTCGTCAGGTGGGATCTATTGAATTAAAAAAAAAACGATAAATCATTTCTTCAATAAAACGATTCTGAACGAAACTCACGAACTAATACACAATAATATTATCAGTTTTGAAGAATTAAACTTTTTGAAATATTTTTATGCGATGTTCTCATGACCATTTTTTGTAGTTGGTGAAAGTGTCAATTATTTTAGCCTAGCTGCATAATTTTAGAAGTTATGTTAAAAAGTAAATTTTCAATTATTTTGCCGTTTTTTTGTCAATTCTTCTACACACTTTCCCGTGTTTTTGGAAAAAATATTGAGAAATTGAGAAAAATGACCTCTTTAGAGTACCATCTGGGTACGGATCCGGTTTTATGGAGCCCGATACTGATCGAAACTTTCGGAGAAGTATTTCTATACAAACAACAAGTGTTGAAAGAAAGAGAAAATAAAATAAACATCATTGTAAGCATTCATAAGGTTCATCACTTCGTTCAGAATCTAAATTTGAAGAAATTAAAAAAAAAAAAAAACCTTTCTAAAGTACCGACTAGAGGCAAATCCGGTTTCAAAGAGTCGCTGATAGAGACTATTGATCGGACAAGTCGATTCATACGAGAAAAAAAAGTATACAAAAATGAAAATTGTTAAAACACTAGCTTCTTCGCTTCGCTCGCAGTCTAACAGTTTGAGAATGGTTGTGTTGAACAACAATCTCTTAATTTTATTTTCGCAACGGTCGAATCAAAAAAAGAAACCCGTGGGAAAAGAACACTACAACCCACCCGCGCAAATCGTTTGAGCCCACTCGGCCGGTAGCCGCAACAGCTCTCGTCAGCGGCGACGACGACGCGACGGTGGCTTTGCGAACGACGAGTGCTGCTGCTGCTGCTGCTGCTGCGATTGACTTCTCGTAAGTCGAGTGAACGTTTCACGGCGCGGCGGCGGCGGCGTGTCAACGGATGACGTGAAATCGATGTAACAAACAACGTGTTTTCGGCTAATAATTAATTCTTTGACGTCGTAATGAGGTATACTCGTGTGTAGGTTCGTGCGCCCGTCGATAATTTGCGCGAACGCGGGTTTAATACGAAAGCCATTAACACACTCGTCGTTTGCGAGCCATAAAAAAAAAAAAAAAAAAACACAACACCCGTCGACTGCATACTAATAATAATAATAACAATAATAAAAATATAAAAGTAAAAACTTGCCGACGCGGTGCGGGGGTGAAAGGCGTTTGTTTTGTAGAGTTAATTTATTTATTTTTTTTTTTTTTTAGTGGTAGGCCTTCGATGGAAAGAGGCGTAGTTAGTACGATCTGATCGCGTAACCATATACGGATATCTTTTGATTAACATATTGTTGTGACGATGAGTGGTAGTAAAACTACTGCGTATTTTGAGAGGGAGGGGCCGTGGAAAGAAAACCTAGGGCTTGGAAGACCGGGGCCTTAATGTTTTAAACCGTGCAAGAATAAGAGGACTGACGACCACTAGGTCTCATTGCCAGTCGTGGAAGTTACAGAGTGAAGATAAATTTAAACGCACGTGATTTTTACCGAATTAAATTTTGTTCATTGTGAAATCAATTGTTTAAATTCGAGTTTTCACTGAAAAAAAAAAAAAAAAAATGTACAACAAAAATATCGCTTGTCACTTAATCTGAACGATAAAATTAATTTTCAATTACATTGAGTGAGTGAGGTGAGTGTGATTTTAATTTTAACACTCACTTTAAGTATCTGACACGAAGAGCGAAAAAAATCCGTGGTGTAAAGTATGTCCGGCTTTCTTGTCTAAAATTTACAGTACATTACTTTACTTTGCTTTACTTTACTTTACTTTTTTTTTTATCGAATAAATAAAGGAGAAAAAAATAAATGAGAAGAAAAATTGTCAGAAAAATGACCAACAATTTTTTTTCACACTTTCAAAATTTTCTCTCGCCAAAATGTTTCTCGTGATATTGTCTATCCATGTTTAAAGTTTCATAAAATACAAATCGAAAAATGATGGTGTCCGAGTCTTTTTTGTCAAATTTTGGGTAGTTTAAAAAAAAAAAAGTTGAAGAATTGAAAAATTTTAAAAATGACCACTCTAAAGAACTAACTAAAGGTAAATTAAGTTTCAAAAAGTTACTGATCGAAACATTTGGACAAGTATATCTATAGGAAAAAGTGCTTACAGAAAAAAATAAAAAAATAAACGAACATCATTGTAAAAACACTAGCTTCTTCACTTCGTTCAGAATCTAAAAGTATAGAATTTTTAAGTGGAAACAGTAAATACGCAGAGAACATGATTTTCGAAAAAATCGATTTAGTTTCAATTCTAAAATAAAATATATAGATAAAAACATATTGGCATAATTATTAGAATAACAATTTTTGGATAGGCTAATATGTTTATATGATTAATTTAGCCCCTTCCTCCCTAAAGGGCATTGACCTTACATAATTTTCAAAAAAATCTGACGAGATTAGCTGCTACCTGCCCATCTCCAATAATTATTGCACTCGTGCTAGGAACTTGACGTATTCAGCAATTATCAAAAATACTGTAATCTTTCCTGGCCACTCCCCTTATTATCTAGGGGAATCCTGGTCACACCATTGGTGGAATACCGATGATAACATTTAAACGAATATTATTATTTCACGTCGTCACTGCTGTCCACAGTCGTCGACAATGCGATAATAATTAAGCGTTTATTTTATAATTATTATAAATAATAATTATATCGTCGTCGTCGCCTCGCCCCCGTTTGTCGCGGTCGACTGCGCGTAACCTGTAATTATTATTATTATTAACACCTACGACGACCGGTGTGAACGCAAAGAGACGTTCGTACGGAATACAATATTATGCCGTCCTCACACACACACACACACATAGTTTACGTCATATCACATATAATGTTATACACAAAAACTACCCTCATCAACCCCTTTTCGCCTCCATGCACGATTTCTAATAATTATACTGGTAAAACTTAAAAAAAAACGTCATAATTATAGCTCATTGTTAATAATATTAAGCGTGCGAAATGCTTTAGTGTAATTTTAAATATTAATGTTACCTAAGAACACATTGCCCACTGAACCTTCGTCGTTCGGTTGAAAACCGTTAACAACACTTTCCACGAAATAAAATCAAAAATCGAATTACATATAAACAACAACAAAAAAAAAGGGAAATTTCCGAAATTTTCAAAATGCCGTACTTTACTCAAAATTGATCGAATCATTTTGAAATTTTTATGAAATGTTCACGTTACTATTTTTAGTGGTTGGTAAAAATTTCAAGTCTCTAGCTTCATTCGTTTAGAAGTTATGTCAAAAAGTTTTTTTCAATTTTACTGAAATTTCGGTAATTGCATATTTTGCCGTTTTTTGACAGTTTTTCCCCGTTTTTGGAAAGAGTATTGAGAAATTGGAAAAATTACCTCTTTAAAGTACCATCGGGTTACGGATCCGATTCTATAGAGATAGTGATCGAAAGTTTCGGACAAGTATTTCTTTACAAAAAAGTGTTTTCAGAAAGAGAAAAAAGAAAATAAACATCATTGTAAAAACACTAGCTTCTTCAATTCGTTCAAAATCTAAAACTATTCGAGATAAATAAAATATGCAATTTTAGTGTGTAAATTCTATTTAATTCTGCAACTTTTGGATTCTGAATGAAGCGAAGAAGCTAATGTTTTTTTTTTTTTTGTTTGTTTGTTTTGAATATATACTTTTTTTTCGTATGGTAAATCCAAAAGCTTCGACCAATTATTTACTTTCTGAATTTTAATTCAGCTCTAAACGGTACTTCAAAGAGGACATTTTTTTTGAATTTCTTAAAAGTTTTTCTGCAATTTGGAAAAATCTACTTAACGACAGACAAAAACGTCAAAAATCATTATTTTTTTTTTAATGCAAACTATATGAAAATTTATCATGCATAATACATAATATATAAAAAATATTTTGTTATGAAAAAATACATAATTTTTATTTTCTAAACTTCTAGAAGTTTGATTAGTTGTTTTATTATTTAAACAAGTTGTTGCTTAGCCAAGTAATTTTTGTCGAAAACAAAATATACTTTTTGAACATTACACATTTTGAAACTACGCTTATTATGATAATTATCTAAAATGTATATAAATGATATATTTTGAATGTAAAAAAAAAAAAAAAAGTATCTTTTATTTATAGTATCCTTGGGAAAACATTATACTTAGGTGTATTTTATATACAAGCTGTCGCCAAAGTCCCGTCAGTACCACCCTAAATGTCTCGAGAGAGAGAGAGAGAGAGAGAGAGAGAGAGAGAGAGAGAGAGAGAGAGAGAACGGGAAATTATTTTCGAATTAATGCAGCTGAAGCAAAGCGGGTGTTAAACGTTGAACAGTAATTATATTGATTTTCCTAGCCAATAATTAATTAACAACAAAGTGTGCGCGAGAAAGTTTTAGTTCCACGTGTATAGACGTATAGCAAAAAGTCGAAGAATTCCAATGTTATTACATCGTTATTACGGTTAATGGCTTTGAGTTTAACTTTCGATTAAAAAATTTGAATATTTTACAAAAACTTATAAACAGAAAAAATAAAAAATAAATTGTTATCAAACAACTATTATTAAAGTCGTTAGGTTGAAATAGTTAATTTCCGATCAATTAAATTACGGTTCATAATTGACCCATTTGTTTTAGGATTTAACGAAATTTAGAATGTCGTGTAATAATAATTTATAAAAACTTTTGGCAACAACTTTTTTGGTGGGCAATATTTTTTATTAATTAATTTTTATTTTTTTTAAAAATTTAAAATAAACGCTTAATTTTCAACAAATACAATTTCATAATTTGTATAATATGCATTGACTAAAAACCCTTTTTTATCTCGTAGCTTGTAAGTTGTTGATTAGCGAACGTTACATTTGCGAACGCTATATTTTAATAAAAAGAGTTTATTTATTTATTTTTTTCGACAGACATTCAAATTGTTCTTTTCCGATTATTAGTTTGAGGATTTCCGACCTGCAAACATTAAATGTGCATATCTGCTGCTCTTAAAACTGGAGATAAAAAAAGAAACATTTAAAAAATTGGAGTTTACAAAGATAAAATATATATTTTCCATTATAGAATATCGAAATACAAATTAGTGGTAATCTTTGGTTATCCACAGACATAACTGTATGTATATATATATATATATATATTAGGATGGTCCTTAAGTATAGAGGTTTATTTTTTATTTTTTTAGAATTTTGAATGGGACACCCTCAGATATTGTCCAATATATATATATATAATAGTAATGTATATGAAATTTGGTGAGCATCAATTAAGTTTAACACGTGTCATATAAAAGGGTTGAAATTTTGCTTACAGGGGTAGTTTTTGAGTTTTTCACAGATTTCAAACGAAATAGTACAATAATTACAATAAAAAAAAAGTACAGAACATCAATTGTAGACATTTTAATATTCCAAAATAGTTATAATGTATAAAATTTGCATGAAACGTAAACTTTCGGAATAAAATAGAGAAACTTAAATATTATAGGGACATCGTCGATCAACAGTATGTGTGTATAGAATTAACGAGACTCTTTATTCTCTAAGATATAATATAACATGTCGAAATTATTAGATTCTGAACGAAGTGAACAAGCTAGTGTTTTTACAATAATGTTTATTTTTTTTTTCTGTGTACAACTTTTCGTATAGAACTACTCGTCCTAAAGTTTCGATTTTAAACCGGATTTGCCTCTAGATTGTACTTTAAAGAGGTCATTTTTTGAATTTCTCAATCCTTCAATTTTTTTTTTTTTTTTTTTTTTTTAAAAAACAACACAAATTTTCAAAAACACGACTCGGAAACCATCGTTTTTTGATCCGAATATTATGAAAATTTAAACATAGATAGAAAATAATATAAGAAAGATTTTGGCGCGAGAAAATGTTGAAAATGTGGAAAAAAAAATTTCTAACATTTTTTTTTTCTCGTTTATTGTTTATATTATTAACTTCCCTCGTTCAGAATCGTTTTATTGAAGAAATGATTTAAACGTTTTTTTTTTTTTTTTTAAATTAAATACACCACCCGTCAAGAGAATCCCACCCATCGTGCGAAGTATGTCCGGCTTTTGTGTAATTTTATTTACACGGAGAAAACGCGTCGATACGAGTGTCGTACAGATAGCGTATTGGACAGTAATATTTTCAATTACATTACACGATATCACAAAAACAACGCCATTATACCAGACTCGGATCCTCGAGGGGGCATGTGTGTGTGTGTGTGTGTGTGTGTGGGGGGAGGGGTGTAAATAATAAATTGCGAAACAAATGTATACGATAAAAATATACAACTTAAGGGATTTTTTTCACCCTCCCTCATCCCTCTCACCCCACTCTTCGTCTAGAGTATCGAAATGTTCCATATACACAAAAAATATTATAAAATCTCGGTCAGGATACGGAGACCGGATGCTGGGCACTCGCTTTGCTTCGCTCGCTCCCACACACGCACACACACACTGTATACGATACCGTTGTTTTAAATTCGAGAACAGAGATGAATCACCGCATTCGATTAGTTTGCGGCGGAATGTTTTTCTACGTTATCGGTTTTTATTCCCCCCTACGTACCTGCTCGTAAAAATTAATAAAGTCACACGATTAAGTACATTATATACGACCTGTATGTTAATGAACCTTTTGTCTGCGAGATCGTAGCGTTCAAATGAAGATAATAAACATATTAAACGAAAATCGATAGCTATGTAAGTTATAGTTATAGTTTAGTGTTACACCGGTTAGAAATTAAGAATTTGCTTTCTTTTTCTGTATTGCAGGTCGTGCAACGTGCCGGGGCCAAAGAGTTTTAATTGCCAAAATTGTAGTTTAAGTCAAATCCAAAAAATAAAATAAATAATCTATAAGTTTTTCACAAAAACAAGTCGATTTTTATTTTTCGAATTTCTATACAACAATAAACGTGGCATTAAACATTTAACATATTGTATTTTTATTTTTTTTTTTTTTAATTTATATAAAAATAAATATTTTTAATGTGAAACGATCTGAGTCCATGTTTGAAATGTCCAAAATGAGCTAAGTCCAAAAATTGAAACATTCGGAGACATAGATCGATTTGGATATAGCGCGAACGGACATAGATCAATTAGAGCGAATTACATGCGTGGATGCTTTTATATCTACGAATTGTCTTATAAATGGTTCATGGAGATAGATCTCATTGTAAAGTATTGGCGTGAGCATTGATCATTTTCGATCACTTAGATCACTTTGTCCTGCTAGGATTTAAATGTGATTTGCACTACTTGGAATAAAATGCACGCGATTTAATTTTGATTTTATAGCTTAATATTTACCACCCTTCTGAATACGACGACGTCCAGACGTCTTATTCACATCTATCGGCTCTGGCGCTGATGATATGAAATCCCTATAGAAACATTATGTATTTTTTGTCATACAATTTCGTTACCTCACACGATTTTAAAATAATACAACCGTTTTGATACGCGAATAATATTGCACGAGTCAATTCGGAGTACAAAATAATCAAAATAAAAATAAAATCAAAACTTCCTCTATCTCTTTCTCGAGGGAGAATTACTTTTTTGAAGATTCGTACACGGTATAATACGGTATCCGTACGAGCTTGTATGTGCATCAAATTAAAAAATAAAATTAAAAACAGGAGATGAAAAATCGCACAATAAGAATTCGTCATATTATTATTATTATTATTATTGTATTTTCCGCCGAACTTGCGTTTTAAAAATATTCATCCCCTCCCCTCTTTGCACCCACAAACGTCACGGAATTCAAAAAAATAAAATAAAATAAACGTGGTAAACATATGCTGTATATATATATATATATATTGTCATCGACTGTTTGTTTATTGAAAAAAGAAAGAAAAATAAAACTTGTACGACGAACAAATTATTATTATACTGTGTAACGCGCAGTATTTATATTATTTGTATATATATATAATATTATTATGGATTTTACATTAATAATAATTCTTAGTTAAAACGTCCGTGTAACGGCGTCCGAGTACCTTAATTGCGGTCGTTTTCTAAAGTAAGTACCAATAATGAGAAAATATAATATATTGTATTATAAGACGCGATCTAAAATAAACAATATACCTCGTTTTTCCCGCCTTCTTCTTAAGTAGGTATATAGCTTTCTTTTTCCTCTTTTTTTTTTTTTTCTTTTTTATTATATCCACTAGTTATGTACATGAAATATCGCCCCCCGTGTAATAAATAAAAGACGGCGGATTTTTTCCACCACGAGGTAAACGAGTTATGAAAAAAAAAAATCACGCGATTTCTCCTCAAAACAAAGCATTTAACACGGTTAATGATTATACCAGTTGTAAATAATGGAACTATACAATAATAGATTTAGAGAACAGTCTCGGTTTAACGACACTTTTCGGTATGTATAGAAGGTGCGCACAAGGCACCCCCGGATCCTTTAACTGAGGCCCTAATTGCAAAAATAAGAACCAAATTTGAACTGTCACGTTTGTACTTGAGTATAATAATAATTATTGAAAAACAATATTAACTGAAATTCGAACACTATTCGTTGAAATTAAGTTAATTAATTTTCACTTCTGTAGAATTAAAAACGTATATTACTACTTAAAACGCTATAATTTATTTTATACATAACTAAGTAACAAAGTAAAAATTATTAAAAATAGGTACCTAAAATCAAGTACTTACACACGATACATCATTGGATTATACAAATCTACTCGTATATAATATTATAATCTGCGTGGATAGATTAACCAAAGAAATGATATTATATTGTATCGATAATATCGTTGACTAAATATTTATTTATTTTTTTCTGTTGCCAATTTAATTTCTACAACAATTTGCATTTGATTAGTAATAAATACAAGATGAGTGAAGTGCCGCAGCTAACCGAATATAATGTGTGAAAATAAATATACAAATGTCATTAATCAACTTTTAACAAACTTACTCAATACGACGTAAATAGATATGATTGTCAAAAAAACAAAAAGTTGCAAGATAACATTAACCTAACTTGCACTGCAATAAATCGACAACAATTTGTGTTTAAAATAATTTGGATGTGCACCCCCTGAAATAAAAGTCTGCGCAAGCCTATGATAGAAGGGGGAGGAGAGTGTTGTGTCACCAAGGTAAACCCCTCCTTTAAATACGTTACTGATCGCGGTACGTGTTTAAAAAAAAAATATAAAATCATCAAACAATATATTTTGTTTTGTGTTTAATTACGTGGGAGAAAACCCTTAACGACACTGGACGTCCCCAAAAGGGTGAGTTTCTTTTTCGGATCCGAACATCCGGACATCGGTTGCGAAACGAATTTGAGTGAGAAATTTGATTTTCGTTTACTTATTCGCGTGTGCAATCGTGCACGACAAACCGAACGTTTCGTCAGTAATTATTGATAATAATATTATTCATAGCGCATTACGCATGAAACGGTTTGATGTTTTGAAAATCAAAAGATTTCCAGACAAAATAATATTTACGCTTCGTGTTGGTTTTTCGGCGCTCGAAAGCAGGGATTTCCGCGAAAAGACCTCGTGTCGTGTATTAAAAATCCGAATTAATTTATCCGAAATAATTTTTACATTAGCCCACGGCAACGCCGAGATAAGAGTCTCGTAATCGTTAAAAAATAAACAGTAAGTCGGATAATTTCCATATGTTTATGAATCGCAAAGTTATAACTGAAATGAATGCGCACCTGTAACAGAAAAAAGAAAATAGAAATTTATTGTTATTATGATTATAAACAATATATATATATATATATGAGTGCAAATATGTTTTCAATAATTAAGTACACGGTTTCAATAATATATTATTGGCTCATTGTCGGTAAGTGTATTAGACTCTTCTTGTGTGAAACATTTTTAGCCGTGAAGTTGGCATTACGATTTCCAAAGAGGAGAGATAATAATCTGCAATTGGAGAGACTCCGAAAAAATTTCTAATAACTATCCAAAAATGTCCAATAAGTCATAGTGAATATATTTTTAGGAGGTTTTTGTGAGTTTTAATTAAGTTGTGTAATGAAGTTGACACTACAAATTTTCAAAGTTTACTAGGCGAAAATTGGGAATCCAACAATGTCCAACAACACGACAATGCGCGTATATTGCTAGTTGGTTTATTTTTAAGTCTAACCTAACACTTCCATGACGATTTTAAGGCAAACCATTAAATTGGATAAAATTGTCTGTTAACAACTTGAGGCGTGTCTTAAAAATAATCATTTTCGAAAATTCGATGGGCGTGAAGCTCTTGGTGGGTGTATTAAATTTTTAAGAAACGATAAATCATTTCTTCAATAAGACGATTCTGAGCGAAAGAAGTTAATAATATAAAGAATAAATTTTGAGTAGTTTTTTCCGAGATAAAAAAAAATTGAAGAATCGAGAATTTCAAAAAATGACCTCTCTAAAGTACCATCTAGAGGCAAATCCGGTTTCAAAAAGTTGCTGATCGAAACTTTTGGACAAGTATTTCCATACGAAAAGTTGTACACGGAAAAAAAAATAAAAACGTCATTTTAAAAACACTTGTTTCTTCACTTCGTAAGTGAATCTAAAAACAAATGTTTTGGTGCAAATTTTTTTATAAATAACGGGGGCTGCTGATCGCCGAATCGAATGCAGAAAACAATAAAATATTATTCTCTGAGCATTCGAACGCTGCCGCAACACACCGGAGCGGAGCGACGTCGTCGTCGTCGTCTATGTTTAGCGCAGAATATTAACGCGATCTCGATTGTCTCGAGTTTTTGATTTTGAGAAAAAAAACAAATAGATGTTTGAAAAACCTTTTTCCGTTTCTATCATTTTGTGTCTATTTGGGCAAACCCTTTTATACTCACGTCACGATATGTATAATACACACTCTCTTTTTTTTTCTTTTTTTTTTTTTTTTGGGGGGGGAGGTTGAGTTGTACACTTTTATACTCACATAGAAAATAATAGGCTGTGCAACGCACTATTTGAAAAAAAAAAAAAAAGACGTTTTACTCGTATTTAATAGTAACGGAAAAACCATTGTAAACAGTTAATAATATACATATATGATTTGTTTATTTGTTTAAGGAGGAGATCGAGAAGTTATATGATGAAAGATTATTCCGTTGATACTACTTTCTTGGCGTTCTTTGATCGGTAGTCAGAAAAATAATAAAATTTTTATGATATTTTACCAAACAACTGAGTTCTTGACCAGTTTATAATATCTTAAAGGAATTTTTTTTTCTTTGTATCGTTTAATCAGTTTTAGTTTAAAAACACCTGTTCTCATTTTTCATCGATATAGTTAAATTACAACATTTGCATTAAATGTTTTGTAAGACCGTTAATTATGTAATTACGAAATTATAAATCGGTCGATGAAATTGCAAAATCACTAATTAGTATTTATCGGATTTTGATTTCAAATTTTGAGTAGATCACTAAAAATTAAGGTTAGGTTTAGGTTAGATAGTTAGGTTAAACTAACCTAACCTAACTTCAGACGAGATATATAATTTAATCATAAATAATACCAATACGTCATGTTAAAACTGGATTCGCCTCTAGATAGTGTTTTGGAGAAGCCAGTTTTGGAATTCTCAATTTTATTTCGGGAAAAACAACCGCAAATTTGACAAAAAATAAAAAGACTCGGAAAATATTATTTTTTTAATCCAAACTAGTCTACAAGAGGCTAAGTCAGATTTTTTTCCAAAGTCAAAGAACATAGGTATTACGTATTGAGGATATCCATACAGTGTGGACTGTGGGAGAATCCGACCTCTCTGAAATCAATGTTTTTCCGGACACAAGAGTGCTCTGCGACGGATTCTAGTTGGTTTTTTTTTTTTTTTTCGATAACAACAACAATACATAATAAATAAAATAATTGTCGTCTCGATGTTAATGTGAAAAAAAGAAATGAATTAACCGAACGAGGAAATAGTATTATTATGAAAGCAAACGAAAAACAAATAAAAAATGTTTTTTTTTTTCCTCGAAGTATTTTTCACAATACACCGCGTGATAGTTCCCGGGAAACGAAAAAATTATTTCTACCCCCTCCTAACCTCTCGACCCATCGATCGAACACGTGTATCTTTCACCCCTCGGTGACTTTTATTTTCTTAACTTCTCGGAAAATGAAAATAAAAAAAAAAAAAAAATAGAAATACTCCATTGTGCTTTGTGCGCGCGCACACACACACACACTAATCATATTCGAAACGGTAATGAATTATTTATTACTACTAGAAGCTCCACTTTAAGTATATTATAATAATATACATATTTATACTATGCGAATGCGTACGCAAGTGTGTTTTCGTTGTACATTAATTGTATACGTTTCAACTAAAATAATATACAGAATGATTCATTAATAACGCATATCCACTACTCCAATTTTTAGCCACAAAAATTCAAAATTTTGAATTTAATTTTTTCAAATGTTCAAATTACTCTATAAACTATGTTTTCCAATTCTTTTTTTTTCTTTTTTTTTTTTTTTTTGCATCATTTTGAGGATGCTGCACTGTGTAGATAAAACATTTTTTTTTTTTTTTTTTTTGGAAACCATTTTTTCTAAATTGCATAATTATGTTTTAATAGTTTTTCTGTGTGAATTATAACGCATTGAGTTCAAAATTCAAACGAGTGATTTATGAATGATGCAAATTAAAAAGTATATTTAGATTCATAATAATATTACTATCGTAACTGTAACGCACAT
Source organism: Stegophylla sp. TES_Ste_2020 (assembly GCA_025469315.1). NCBI lineage: Eukaryota > Metazoa > Arthropoda > Insecta > Hemiptera > Aphididae > Stegophylla > Stegophylla sp. TES_Ste_2020. The sequence goes on along the minus strand of JAIPRM010006695.1, from coordinate 651 downwards.
ATATTATTATTATATTGTGTACGACTTATAATATATATACCTAACGAACAATACGTTTTCCTATATAATACCAAAATCGCAATAACTGTAAATCAACACTGTCGAATTTCGATTTCAATACATCATATTATATAGTTAAATAGAAAATTCCGCAGTTAAAACAGGGGGTGGTCGTTTAAATAAAATAAAGTTTGTGTCGTCACGGGACATGCTTAAGGAGACGTGGAAAAAAAAGCCGGACACACTTCGCACGACGGGTGGGATTCTCTTGACGGGTGTATTGAATTTTAAAGCAACTAAAAATCATTTCTTCAATAAGACGTTTCTGAACGAAAGAAGTTCATAATTTAAAGAACAAATGGTAAAAAAAAATTGTCAGAAAAATGTCCAAAATTTTTTTTTCACATTTTCAAAATTTTCTTGTGCCAAAAATCTTTTTTATAGGATTTTCCATCCGTGTTTAAATTTTCATAAAATTCTGATCAAAAAATGATGGCTTTCGAGTCGTTTTTGTCAAATTTTGAGTAGTTTTTTCCAAAAAAAACATTGAAGAATTGAGAAATTCAAAAAATGACCTCTTTAAAGTACAATCTAGAGGCGAATCGGGTTTCAAAAAGTTATTGATCGAAACTTTTGGACAATATTTCTATA
>JAIPRM010006694.1:0-18273 GCA_025469315.1 Stegophylla sp. TES_Ste_2020 | reverse complement strand
TTACTTTTTAATTCTTACACAAAAATAGCCAACGGCTAGAAATGTCTTATTCTATGTAATTAAAAAAAAAAAAAAAAAAAAATTGAACGAATCAGATAAGAAGATAGTCAAATGAATATATTTTTATATAATTATAGACGAAATTTTTTTTCAAGAAACTCTAAAATGTTGGCGCCCGGGGCATTTGCCCCTTTTGACCCTCCCCCCCCTTTAAATGCGCCACTGCCCGCGATGAGTTTAGTTTAGTTTAATTTTTTTTTTTTTTTTTTTTTTTGTTTTTGTTTTTTCTTTCTCCCGTTCTCAGTGTTTACCGTTTTCTGTTCGCAGGCATGCCCGGCCAGAAGAACGTGATATCGTACGCCTGTTGCCCGGAACCGTACGTGGACGTGACGTACACGATTAAGATCAGACGGCGGACGTTGTATTATTTCTTCAACCTGATCGTGCCGTGCGTGCTCATCTCGTCCATGGCCCTGTTGGGTTTCACGCTGCCGCCGGACTGCGGCGAGAAGCTCACGTTAGGTAAGGAGACGCGGCGCGAGCGCGCGCGACACGTCGTCATCGTCGTCGTCAACGAGGAACGGGCGCCACGAGGACAGCGACGAAACGCGAAGCACCAATTGGGCGGTAGGAGGGGGCGGGTGAAAGGAGGAGGTCACTGGAGTTTCCTGGTCGCGAGGAAAAAAGCAATAATTTTACATACTTACTAAGAACGAAAAAAAAAAAAACCACCACCGGGAATTGCGGACGTGAACGATAACTGAAATATTATTTATGAATAAATACGTTTGGGGCTCGGACGTGTACGGTACCTATGTGGTAAATTCAAAACAACTTAAATTTTTTTTTTTTTTTTTTTGACTTGTTGAAAAAAACATTTTTTTTTTTTGAAAAATTCCAAAAGAGCCATTTTGCAGAGTTAATTACTAGTAAGTAACACGGGTAAAAAACAAAATAAAATATCGGTTGAATTTTAATAATGAATGAAATGTGTGTTTCAAAAAAAAAAGGAAAATTTTAAAATTGTACATGTTAATTGATTAGAAAGTCAATAGTTTAAATTCGAAATATAAGGATGCAAATATCAAAATCCAGTTTTTATATATATATATAGTATAGTATAGTACAATATAGTAGGTAAGTGGCTAATACCTTTTACCATAAATGAAAAAAATCAAACCACTTCATTTTTTTTTCCTTGTTCGTAGTTAAACTACAATTTACTATCGTTATCATTTGAAAATCGAATACACATATTAGACGAATTAAAAATAAAAAAAAATTTTTTTTCATAATTTATTGAAAGTATTTTTATGATCTCGTCAAAATTCATATTATGTTCAATTAATTACCAAAATATAATCCAAAAATCTTAAAAGTAACCTTAAAGTCGTGAAATATACACTAAAAATCGAAAATCGCCAATTTATGCGCTAAAAAATGTTTTAATTATATTCAAAACGATATGTACAACAGATTTTGGGCTCACCTTTTTTTCTTTTTTTTTTTTTTTTGAGGTTATAGTTCATTAGCACATCCACAGAACACAAACTAAATAAACTAAACAAATTAATTTTACACTGCAAATCAACGTGTTCACGTCCACAATTACGGGGTACGTTTCAATTGGCCGCAGCCGTCAAAAATAATGATGACCCGGGAAACTTTGACCGCGTGTGTGTAAACCGGTGATGTGCAACTCGAGGGTGGCGGCATGAAAAAATGAACCCAATGAAAACGTATTTCGTTCGCTTGCGCCGGTGATGAACCAATGTAACAAGCAAATCTACTTACCCCCTTACTCCCCTATGAAAATATCCTGGAATATATTTTATACTCCACGGTAAGAATATCGTAGGAAAATCTCACCCCCGGCATGATTTTCCTAGGAAAATATCGACCACCCCCTCTTCTTGGAATGGTATAAATACCATAGGATATTCATTATTGCCGAGGGACGGTGTATTTTTCCTAGCGTTTTCAAAATATCAGAACTACAGTATAAGTTAACACATTTTCGAGTAGTATTATTGTGCTATTATTCATTATAGGTTAATCAGTAAACAATAAAAAAAGAAAATGTACCTATATAAATTTATGAAACAATATGTTATATTTTAATCAAAACTTTTTTAATTTTCTGCAAGGGGATAAGGGTTCGCTGTAAGGGAGACTTATAAGCTTAAGTGGCTCTAATTTGAGTTTACGAGGGGGGCCGTCATATTGTTTACTATTCTTTTTACATTAAACAAAGAAATAGAAGTATTTCCATTAAAATTTTAGTGGTTTTCCTCCGATTTTGGAAAATGTTTCGAAAAATTATCTTTTTAACAAATCATCCCGAGATAATTTTCGATCTTAAAATATGCTATATAAAACTTTTGGACATTTTACGTTACACGCACAAGTGTTTATTTTATAATATAGTTTTAATATATTGAAAACGCTAGAAAAATTATACTCTAGGGTATTTATACCGAGGGTGAGAATATCCTGTAATATTTTTACTGGAGGCTAGATTATCATTATGGGACATTTTTACCTGTGATAAAATTATCCTTGGATATCCAGGGAGATCCAGGATTTTCCTAGGACGTCCATACTCCCCTAGGAGGTGTACAGATATCGTAGGATAAACTAACCCGATGGAAGGGAGGGGAACTAGGTATGTTTTTCCTACGTCATCGTTATAAGTTAAAATGCTCGTGTAAGGATGCGGTTACAAATACCGACCCCAAAAAAAAAACCGGTTTTCCTATTCGATTTCGGTTTCAAATTCCGTCGACGCACCTGGAAAATTGTTGCGCACCACTGCGGGGGGGGGAGAACGAAAAAAATGGGGATGAGAGAGAGAGGGGGAGAGTTGGAGACGCGAAAAGGAAAGGAAAAATGAAAAAATAAAAACGAGGTAGAAGATTTATTTTCGGTCATTGCGCCGGAAAGAAAAAACATGGTCGAGAGATACACGAGCAGAGGTCAAGGAGGAGGAGGGGGTGGGGGATTTCCTTCCAGGCAATGTTGATGATAATACGCGCCACGCGTATACGTGTCATGTTCCGGACGCACGGGGAGACAGTGAGAGAGAGAAAGAGAGAGAGAGAGAGAGTGAAGCGCCTTTATCGCGGACGTTTTTCAAGAGAGAGTAATGGATTTATTTTCGCGATAATTACACCGACGACGTCACCGTCGTCATCGTCGTGTTGTCCGAACGTAGCGAGCTCGTGTACTTTTTACGAGGCGCAAATATCGAGAGAAACGTTTCGCGAGACGAACAGCTGTTCCCGGAAAATCCCCAAACTCCTCCTTCCGGAGACCGCAGTGACGACCCGCCGTCTGAAAATCCGTCGAATTTTGTCCGCGTTTATTCTTCGACCACACAGTACGTTTGGGTGATGTATTTTTTATTTTTTATTTATTTTTTTATATAATATATTTCGGTAAGTAAAACTTTGAGATTAACACGAATGTCTTCTCATCGGTAATCTAATCGGTCGAAAAATCCACGGATAAAAATCCAGAGATAAAATTAATTTAATAGCATTCTTTTTTCCTACAAACGTGTAATATATTTTATTCTGTGAATTATTTTTAACCGAATTGGAAATATCAATTTGAAAATCTCAGACATAGGTACAATCTAAGCTTGTAAAAAATTCAATGGCATTTTTCTTAACGTTAATATATACAAACTAAGTTAATTGTCTATTCCAAAAATCCCAAATTATACTTAAGTATTTAACAATATGACATTTTTTTGGTTTTAGTTTTGGTCGGGAAGAGTCTGGAGGAAATTGACACTTGACTAAAAGAATAGAGAATAAAGGTTTAAGGATGAGTGGAGTAAAACTGTGCATGAGAAATGTGATTTTGATTTTTTTGAGTAATGGCACAAAGAGTGAACAGTGATGGATAGGTAAATGTTAAGTATCTGTACTATAGAACAGGGATGACTTTGAAGAAGATATGACGCAATGAATAGAGCGGGATGGATGAATCAGAGAGAAGCGTCAGAAGTTTATATGAGAACATCAATAAAGGCAGTGTAGAAGTAACTCCTGTAATGGAAAAAATGCAAGAGTATAGGTTGAGATGGTTGGGACAAATTTTTCAAGAAGAGATGAGACTTGCACAGTCGATGTAGTCGAGAACATATATGCGAAAGAAAAAAAAGAGTGAGGAAGAAATGGACAGAGGTTACAGAGAGAGTATTATAAAAATGGCTGGATTGTGTGAAGAGGATGGAAAGGACTGAAACAAGTAGGATGATAAAAATGGTAAGGAGAGGAGAGGGTAATGAGAAAGAATATAGGAACAATGTGACATTAACGGATATTAGGTCAGATTACTAATATTTTCATTTGATCAGGTCTGATAAAATAGTCACATACTCGTTTGTTATAAAAATTGATTATAGAAAATTTTGTTTTTTTTTCCGTTGGATTTTTTAACCAAGAATCATTATCGCCCGACTATATTATAACTATGTGGCTGTCATTCGTATCATATTATGCTATACCTACATCGGCTACATCCATTCCAAAGATTGGGCATGTTATTTTTTTTTTAAAAAACAGGTTAAATTATATTCTAAGTAAATGTAAGTCAACATTATCTAGTTTACGTTACAAGAAAACTAGAAAAAAAAATATGACTTAATTAAGTAAGAAATTAAAATTTTTAATAAAAATACATAATTTTATGTCACTACAAAAGTGTTGAGTAAGCAACATTGTTATAACAAGAAACTCAACACAATCGTTCAGAATAAACCGAAATCCCGCTCAGGATCGTTTTATTGAAATAATTTAGTTATCTTCTCTTTAAAATTCAACACGCCTACAAAAGGTATCCCACCCAAGGGCCGCAGAATACTTATGATGTGAAGTATGTCCGGCTATTTTTATCCGAGACGGGTAGCGCTCTGAGTACATCACATAATTACGCGCAATAGTTGGGCATTGGGTATTTCCATCAATTATATACGTCGTAATGCATACAATTCATTAATTATACACCACTACCTACTAAATGTTCACGTCCTACTACCGGATTCCGATAACTCACGGATCCGGGAAATAACTTGGTCGACCTCAAAAGGGTTAAGCCCCTTTGATTTAAGGGAAGCGGCGGCATTAATCAAAACTCCATCCCTCATTGTTTTTGTGTTTGAAACATAATATATGTCATATATATATTATATATATATATATCAACCGAAACGCCATAAAAAAATTATTTTCTATTTAAAACTTATATTCATTTCGTGTGCAGAAAAAAAAGAATAGATAAAACAACTTCGAAAATTAATAAAAGGAAAAGGAAGACAATTTGACTAAAAATAAAAATAGAATATAGATTGAAGAGAAAAAGTGTTTTCAACGTTTCTATATGACAAAATATTTCTCATATTATTGTCTATCAATACTTTATTTTTCATAAAATTTCAATTGAAAAAAGATAGTTTCTGTGTTTTTTTTTTTTTTTTTTTGTCAAATTTTGTATTAATTAAATAATTTAAGTCGAGGAATCCATCGATATTAAAATCTTAATAGGATTTTATGTTGTAAATCAAAATTTGACAAGGTTAAAGATGGTTTAACTGTTAAAACTATTAAATTGGTCAATAAAGTTTGAAATATTGTTCCTTTTAACACAATTTATTCATATTCTTTTTCCCGAATGTAAGTGTTTTTTGTGTTATGAAGTTCATTAATCTTTTTTTTTTTTTTTAATGAACTGTTTATTAACTTATGTTCATTTTTAATGTTTTGTAACATGTATGTATATATTTAGCTAATACCTCTAATTAGCTAATTTAGCTAATGACATATTTATTGCCCCTCAAAACCTCTTCACCTCCCACTGGGGGGGGCGATATCGCCCCCGTTGAGAACCACTGATCAAGATGAATATTATTAGTTATCGACCTTGACCGTCGTATAACTGTATTTCTCGATACTTTTCAAGTAATCAAAAACGAAAACTTAATAGTCCCGATTCGCAACTTAGTCTTAGACAAAAAATCAAAACGGTAGTGGGTGTAATTTACACCGATGTGTCCTGTGCTCCCTCGATAACGAATAAATATACCTGCTACTAAAAACAAAGTACGAAGGCAGACCGTATATTTCAATCGTTAAAAATGTAGGGCCGCAATCACGCACGTATCCCCGCAAACCCCATAGAATGACGCCCTTGTGTGGTACACCTACCGATGTTACTTTCTAAGTGCCCATTTTAACTCTGAGAGCAAAAGGAATCAAAAAATTTAGAACAATAGCTATCCGTACGGACTATTATACAAATTATTCAGGGAAAATCGGCCCTAAATGTTATGTATCTATAAGTATAGCATAATTAATTTAAAAAATATCGCCAGGTATAGCATATTATGTATATCTCGGTACAGGTATTGAATGGACAGCCTTAAGTGTTTTTTACCAATTAAATGTTGTGGTGAGATTATAAATGGGGAAAGGAGAATACGGGATGAAAATCTTTTCTTCACGTTTTTAAAATACTATCACAAAAATAAAATATTTATATTTTTTTTATTTAAGCAACATAGAATTGGGTCTACGCGTCTGTCGATGAAGATTTCGTGTATTTAGAGGAGTGTCCGGTTCGAAGTACTACAACAATAATATAATTCTCAATTCGCCCAGTTTTATGTCGGTCGATTCACATATTCCCCGCGACGTTAATATGAGATTATTCCTGCAACGTTATTTTGTTTTTTTTTTTTTTGTTTTTTTGTAAGTTCCATCATTATACTATCCAGTGGCGTATTTAGGGAGGGGGGTTTCGAGTTTGATCGATTTCATAAAATCTAGTTTATATGGTATATTTTACCATTTTTTACTTAAATTTATTGCAACCTATACTTGTTTTTCGGAAAACTGTCAACGATTCAGAAAAATAATCTCTTTGAAGTACAATGCGAACAAAATCATAAATATATATAATATATATATATATATATATATATAAATACACATATATACACTTACACTAGTCCAAAGTGCTTTTGGAGTTGACAAAATATTTCCTTATCTATCTAAAACGTTAAAATCCGTTTCTAAGTTATCAACTATATTATTATAATTATATAATTATAGTATAATTTATAACACATTGCATATTAGCAGACTTCACATGAATTACCTAAAGTACTTATTAAATTATTTCGTAAATTTTAATAACGTTGACGATTTTTGCCAAAATAATATTAATTCATACAACGAGATCAAAATCGAATAATTTTTTGTCGATTAAAATATATTATTTTCCATTAGACCGGGGGGAAAGTGCCCCTTTCACCCTCCCCAAATAATACCCATGGCTTTAATCATTATAATATGTTGTTATTTTTGAATCTCAAAATATTTTTTCTGTAATGATCACAAAAGAGGAGAGTGTTAAAAAGGTTAAAAATTTGACGGTGACAGACATCAAATCTCTAAATACGCCATTGTGACACTATTTCTCTACTAATAAGTGATCGAAGGTTTATTACATTAAAGGGGATTATCATAACTCTAATTAAAAATCTACCGAATCGAAAACTAAATAGAATGATGTATTATTATTTAAATTGTTGTTACTGATATTTTCTTGGGTGGAAATACGTTTCATATCGAGTAGTTTATTAATTTATATTTGTTTTGATATGTATTTTATTAATGTACTTATATTTATTTATTATTTATGTACTTACATCGCATCAACAATCTAACAGGATGAAATTTATTTCTACGAGTTTTAATGTAATTATAATATATATATATATATATTATTAACATAATTTTTGAGCATTTTATTTTCTTATTGGGAATTTATAAATTTAAATTATTTTCCCCGCTCTCAAAAAAAAGATTCCAAAACGAGAATTCTGATATAGTACTTCGGGCTTTGGCCAAACTGGGTCGGACAATCCTCGAAATACCAGTCGTCGTAGCTTTTCCGTTTTCGTTTTCGTGATTTTATACCCGACCAAGGGCGAAGTTAATTCATTTTTTTGCTACATAAAGTCTACACCCAAACGTACTGTGAAAAATAAAGTCCACGCACGCAAATCTACCAATTCTCTACCAGTGTTGAGCATTATAATATAAATATATCTAGATAAATTATCTATAATATGAATACTTTTATCTTATTTAGGCGATAAAAAAATGTCAAATGTTTCAGATACTCGAATAAATTTTATAGTATCTAGTTATATAGAAGTAACATTTTGTTATGTGTAATTTTACTAATAACACTTTTATAGACTTTTTTGATTTTACGCAATGCTCTACTTGCATAATATTGATTTTTTAAACTGTAAATCAACGTTAGAGAAAAAATTATCTTTTTATTTGACTGGGCAAATTTCAGTTAACTCTTATATTATGGATAAAAATATGTTCAATTGTCTTTATCTAGGTAATTATTTAATAATTATTGTCTTTGCTCAACACTGTTCTTGGCCGTCTACGCCGCCGAAATAGTTAGTTTACCATCGTCATCATCCCCGCGAACCGTTCAACCCGTGACATCCAAGCTCCTTGGTTTTTCGCGACTGTAGTGATGAGCGAATTCCCGGGAATCTAGTGACGGGAAATTCCCTTGGAATATTCCTGAGATCGGGAATATTATATTTAGAAAAAAAAAAAATATATATGTTTCAGTATTTATTAAAACACTTGTGATGACTGCGATCGGTTCGAATGAAAAAATGAGTTTTTTTTATTATAAATATCGCCGGAGAAAGGTTATACTTTTGGGTAATTAAAATAAAAAACAATTCAATATGTATTCGATATGAATCTAATTTGACCGATTTGAGTTCATACTAACCGTGAGTGTAAAGATCAAAATCAAGATTTTTATTAATAACAACAAATATTAATTATAACCTAACTGTAATACGGTTTCTCTATTACCGTCTTACACTCGTATCACAGTCGATACAGTCGAAATCGTGAAATTCATTAAATCAATTTTTTTGTTTTTCTAAAGCAATATTCCCGAGAGGTTTGGGAATATTCCTCGTCCCCGGGAATATTCCGCGGGGCGCATCACACTATTCGCGAGCGTCGACAGTGCGAAAAAGATTTGAAATCTCAAAAATTAAAAACTATCAGTATTTTGTACGCCGTCGCGAGAAACGGTTACCTTCTCAAAATATTCCTCGTTCGAAATAAATCCCCATTCAATTAAACAAAGTTCTACACCAAAATCAAAATTTTATAATTTCATAATAATAATAACGACGTTCATAACACGATGTGCTTCCAAAAACAGTGTATTTTTTTTTTTTTTTGTAATATTAATAAAATAAAAATTGTACCCTGGTGTTCGGACACTTTATCTCAGAAAACTCAGAACTTGGGACAACAATTTAACTCAATTGAACAACTTTAAAATGCATAAAATAAAACATACTTTTAAAATAAATGAATTCTTATTATAAATGTTAAACGATTAAGTGTAGTCGGACGTTCGAAATTAAAAGCACGTAAGGGCCAATTTCCGTTTTTTCTAACTTTTCGAGAAAGCCGAAAAACTTAAAAAAAAAAACAATTTTATACATTTCTGCAATTAATTTTTAAAATCCGCATTAACGATTTTCGACCACATATAAAAATTAGAAAAATACAAAACGTTTGAAAATAATATTCTTATGGTTAGGTTGTTTCAAACAATGTGAAGAATTACAAAATAATAAATGATAATTTTACACGCGTTTTTTTCTTTTTTTTTTTGATATTTTGAAAGGGACATTTTGAACGGGGATGTTTTGAGAGGAGGGTGCACCGTAAGAACCGCGTATGTTCGTCCGCCAACGGTTTAAAATCGGTTATCGCGTGCACACAAGACGCTCGGGGAAAGCCGGCGAACAGGTGTTTTTTTTTTTTTTATATAATCAAAGTGTTGCGTTTCAGAAATAACTATACTACTGTCACTGACAGTGTTTCTGAATCTGGTCGCCGAGTCAATGCCAACCACGTCCGAAGCGGTTCCCCTCATAGGTAGGACTGAGCAAAAAAAAAAAACAAAAAAAAAAAAAGACTTGCATGATGACAATTTACCGCGTCATTGTCATTTGGTACTTGGAGGAACCACTTCGTTGGACAAGATTTACACACAGATTATTTTATAATAATATTTTTTTTCGATCAATAATAATAATCGAAAAAAGGAATTTTTTATTTTACTTTTTTTTTTCTTTTAATAATAAATTTTAATTAAAACATTGTTTTTATCATCAACGAAAATTATTGTTGTTTTCCCAGATGTTTATTAATTCTAGGTCATAAAAAAATAAATTGGTTGTTACAGGAGTGACCATCTTGCTATCACTGACAGTGTTCCTGAATTTGGTGGCGGAAACGCTTCCACAAGTCTCCGACGCGATACCCTTGCTAGGTACCACCATAAAACCTAACCCTATAATATATTCCTCCCGAAATAAAAAAACATATATCCGTTCTTGTGACAGTTATAGTGATGTTTACGATATATATATATATAATTTTATCTTTCTATTTATATATATATATTTTGAATAGAATACATATTTTACATTTTTTTTTTTCTTTTTACCATTTGAATGAATAATAACAATGATAATAACAATGAGAAATCGTACAAAAAAAAGTTAAAACATAAATTTAATAGTCGCTTATCGATCAAATACGGTTACCGAACACGAACCTTTCTCCAAAGACCTTTTTAAAATTTTTCTCCAATATTAATAATAACATTAATCGTTTGATGTATATACTTTTTGAGTTTTTTTAATAACTTTATTTTCGTTTTGGTTTTTGAAAAATACCAATCACAATAACGTGATTGTTTTTTGACGAATACAAATTATCCAAATTAAATGTTAAATGATTTCTTAAAATAAATAAATAAATAGTTTTTTCATTATAATCAAAAAATATATTTACCACTGAATCGTAAGCGGAATTCTCACACGATTTGATATACATCATTTTTGGCACCACCGTGGTGCTCGGTGGTGTTGAAAATGAAGAAACGACGTGACGTTTCATTTTGGGGTAAAATTTGGATTTAAGAAATGTTTTCTTTTTCATATTCGGCACCACCGAGCACCACGGTGGTGCTGAAATGGTGAAAATTACGTCGTATATCAAACTGTTACGATAATTCTGCATACGATTTAGTGCAAGCGATAATAGTTTTTGATTAACATTGAAAATATTAATTTTTTTTTTTTTTTTTTTTTTTTGTCGTAGGTCATCCACCAACAGTAAATTATTAGAAAAATCAAATGGATTATCGCGCTTTAATTTCATCCCTCCTCCTCCCACCCCATCTACCGTACACAAATTGTCGACGAACAGCTCTTTATTATAATTCCGTGTCGTGTAAACACACAATTCTGATGTTAATCGTTAATAACGTTTTGTACGATTTCTTTTTTTTTTTTTTTTTATGTAATAACTAAACGCAGGAGGCTGAGCCGTATACACTATACGAACAGAGTAAATGCAACTGTACTCGTATTTATCATCCGTTCACGATAATATATTATTATAATTAATAGTCAACAAAACGGCAACGGTACGCGGCTTTGCCTCGGCGTGTAAACATATACTATAAAATATTATACTCCATTTGATTCTTTCGCTCGAGTGCTTTTTCTCACTTCACACTTTTCTGTCTCTCTTTTTTTTTTTTTATTGTTTTAGACATTTTTTTTTTTTTTACATATTTACATATATATATATACATACCTACTTATTTTTGTTTTTGTTCTTTGAACAATAATATATTATCATAATTGTGTGTCTTTTTGCATATTGATATCGATGTGAATTTGCAGTTTGTGATTGTATTTGTTTGCCTTTTCTGATCCATTAACAATAAAATATCTATCAATAAAATAAAATAATAATAATAATGAAATATATAAATAACAACAATAAAATCAAATAATACAGCTTGTGGATACGAGACGAGACGTGTCTTGATTTAATGTTTTTTTTTTTTTCTTTTTATTATTGACATGTGCTGGGTAAAATAAATTTCGATAAAATATATGACATCCAAAAATAATGTACTTATTAGTGTTATGAGACAAACGCGACTGGTCCCCGTCGTGGGACGCGTGATCCTCCTCGTACCACACCGACGTAATAATATTATTATAATATTGTGTACCTAAAATTATTATTATTATTATTATTATTGTAGTCTCTAAAAACTCGACAAAGCCGAATGAATATAATAGGTTAAGGGTTAGGATGCTTTTAATACTCTAAAAAAAAATTGTAACAAAATGTACTCTCACTTACTTCAATAATATTCATCGTTACAGTTAAAAATATGGTACCGAAATGTACAAAAACTGGTTACCATTATAACGTTATTTGTGTTACAGGTGTGGCAATACTGCTCTCACAAGTGATTTACCTATTGCGGTTGGCAGAAGTGTTGCCAGAATCCTCTGACGCGGTGCCCTTGTTAGGTTAGAGTCAACCATTGTGTGTGATATCGACAGACACCGTTTCTTTTTTTAACCATTAATCAGTATCTATATTCTATATAATATAATACACATTCATTTTGATCTTCTCTGTGTTCAAAAAAGTCTTCTTATAATTTTTTCCGTCTGCAACCTCGTATTATTATCACTTTATTATTCGCATCGGGTGTGACATGTTTTCCAAAAATACTATAAACTTTTATTTTTTAATTTCCCCCCCCCCCGCATAGATAAATAAACAAATTTTAAAAAAAAATATGATTTGATTTGATAATTTTTTTTTTTTTTTTTTTAATTACAATAAATTATACGAGATTAAAATAAACACACGTACAGTTATAAAAGCAAAACATAAAGAACATTGATTGCGTGATAAAAAAAAAAGTATGTTTCATACGAAATCTCATACTTCATAAGACACAATTTACAATACGTGTAATAAATTGAGTAGAAAATAATTGACAAATCTGTAAATCAAAAAAAAGATAATCTTACAAGCCCACGGGTTTTTTTGTTGATTTTTTGAAGCATTCCTGTTCTAATTTCGAAAATTACCTAAAATAAGAAAATTATTTCAGTCACCTTAAAAATTTTTAAAACGCTCGTTCGTTTTCGAACCCTCTGAAATAATATTTAATACCCTTAGCAAACAATAATATGTTTTTTTAACAAATAATAATTTAAATACACAGTAAACAACATATTATCGTTAACGCACTAGTTTGATAATTCTGCGAGCAAACACAACTAATGGCAGTGAAAATAAAGCGAATAAAAATTAACAACAAACATAGATAAGGAGTAAAAACGTTCATAGGGGAAGTTTTTTGAGTTTTTGATAACACTGTAATCAATATGAAATTCCACTGATCAGTGCATCAAATAAAAACATACCACTTTTTTAAATTTTTTTATTATTAATAGTTTTCATGATAATTAAAAAAAATATTGAACCACTTGATTGAATATGCTGATTCTCATACAATTTTATATACAATATCGTTTTCACCATTTTGGCACCACTGTGGTGCTTGGTTGTTAGATGGAAATGAAAAAAATCGTGTAAACTTTTTAGAGTAGAATTTTGAAAATAAAATAAAAATTTGCTACAACTTCAAATCCGTGGTTTAATATCAAAATAATATTTCTTGAAAAATTTCGCCCTAAAACAATATGTCATACTATTGTTTTCATTTTCAGCAACACCGAGCACCACAGTGATACCACCAAAATGGTGAAAATTATGTGATAATATTTTTTGACAAAAAAAAATCTTCATTTAGTCAGGAATTTCATATAGATTACGATGCATTTTTTCCACCCACCTTGTACATACAAAAAATAATAGATTAAGGTCATAAAAAAAAAATGACAAAATTAAAAAAAGAATTGGTAAAATTAACGATTTGATTCTTTGCACTCGAGAAATAATCACATTAACCGTTTCGAGAGCTAAATAAAAAAATAAAGTAATTGATAAACACTCGGTGAACGTTTAGAGTAAATAGAAAAAAAAAAAAAAAACTATTGATTTCACAATAACGAATATATCCTTTTTTATAGTGTCTAAAACTACTTAAGCTCGTCTAATGTACTCCGGGCCGCGTACTTGTCTGTGTTATAAATCTCTTTGAGAACACAGTAACACGATCATCAACGATCAGTGTTGGTACTTCGAATCCCAAACATATTTTTTTTTTTTTTTTTGAAAACAAATGAATTCAAAAAGCCGTTCGAGGTTTTGTGCTGCGTATCTATTATTACGTATTAGTAGTGGTCGGAATAATATTATTTTTCGCACGTTTTGCCAATTTGGGATTTGAAATCTTTTCAAATTCTAAAAGCATATAAATTAATTTGTTTTTTGCATATTTTGGAAAATATTTCAATATAAAATAAAATTTCTTATAGTAAAAAAAATATTAGAAAATATGTATTATATGAATTGATTTTATGAATTATCGATATTTTGTGTTGCGGTGGCGCACTGTATAAGAAGTTAATAGATGTTCTCTTATAGTTTGGAATTTATTTGAAAAACACTTAAAATTTCAAGCAATAATGTTAACATAATTCAATACGTTATGATAAACAAAATTAAAAGGAAAAAACTATTTCAGTAAAATATTTAAATTGTATCACATTGTGTGAACTAAATCGGTTAGAACAGGTTAGTGCCTATTTTAAATACATCTAATGTACGCAAACGAATTAAACGCATTGCTACAGGGGTAGTATGACACGACGTTATTGTTATTAAGACATATCTACACTTTTCATAACAATAAAAAATTTTGACTAAAATAAAGAATATTTTGATATTTTGAGTATATATATATATATATATTAATTTAAAAGCATATTTTTTTCATATTTAGTATAGGGTGATCATATTTAAGAAAATAAAATACAGAACAAAAATATTTTTCATAATATTTTTAAATAAATAAGTATTCATTACCTACATATAATATATTTATGTTTTTGAATCGTGACAAAAGCATAATTTTTAAACTACATATTATAGATTAAATTTAAAAACATAAAAATATTATTTTGAAAAACATAAAATAACATAATGAAACTAAATTGATACTTTTTAAAATTTCTTCAAATCCTTTATTCATGCATATTGTATTCTTTACTTTCTAAAAAAAAACTCGTTAATTCGTTTTACTATTATAATTAATCTAATGGTATCAAAAAGATTTCTTGATTCTTACATTATTTTATTCAATAATTTCATTTCAAAAATGTTAAATCAACAGTAAGTCAAAAAACGAGATTAATATGGGACACACTTGAAACCACGAGACGAAAAGCGTCCTGAGAGAAGTTTGTCAGGATAACAGGACACAGAGCCGAAATAAAGGACAATCCTGTATAAAACAGGACGTATGGTCACCCTTATTTAGTAAGATTTTTAAACAATATTAGATTGGAATATTTTCAATTCTTTCGAAAGAATATAAGCGTCTTATTTTGGGTATTTTTTAAGACAATATTATTCCGACCTTTAGTTATTGGGTAAATCACAACTCCTGAAAAAAAAAAAAAAATCTGTGAAATTAAATTAATTTTGAATAGATTGAATCATCTAATCCGAAGCATATTTCGATAAAATATCTAAAATAACTTAAAAATTATTATTGTTGAAATGTTTTAAAAAAAAATAATAAAAAAATCATAAATTTCCAAAATCAATTAAAAACCAAACTTACTATTCGCGAAATAAATAAATGATTAGATAATTATTTTTCCGAACAATACAGATTCACTTTAGTAATTTAGTTTGCAATTAAAATACACGCAGCAATTCCGACTCGTTCGTTAATAATAATAATAAATACGTGTCATTGAAATCACTCGAAGTCACTGAAATACCCAAATAATAATATTGTTCGTACGTAATAGTGACACTTGTGTTAGTTTGAAATAAATTAAACGTTTTCAGACGTCTTCGACATACGTATAAGTACACGAGTCTAAATTAATAATATAACATTCAATTAACGACAAAACAATAATTAATGCACAGCGTGTTTTGAACACACCACATTATAACGTCGTGAATTTTAGACAAGCATTATAAAAATAAAGCTTTCCCATCAGAAATCGAGAAAACGAACACAGCATTTAATTTGATTATTAATTAATTGTTGAATAATTTATAATTAATGAAAATAAATTTTTGCTATAGTTTTCGAGTTCGATTTTAAATAAGTGTTTATTTTTATTATTATTACTATTCTTAATGCATAAATTTATATCCGAATCTCAATAGTATTTTATTTTTTTTTGTGATTAAAAAATCAAAATGTAAAACACGTATTATATATATATATATATACTTTGAGTTTATTAAAATCCAACTATTCGAAATTATAAAACAGATTAAAGTTTGACTATTCCTTTACCCAAAAGTCGAGACAAAAAATATTTTCTATTTTTCCCCTAATCAAAATCAAAGTCATTAAATACATATAAATCTAAATTTCAAGTATTTATAATGAAATTCGTATGATAATAACTGAACGCTAAATAAAATACATACCCATTAGTTGAAAGTAGTATTCAGATTTCTATATCTATTTGTATAAGCACTAAACGCGTTTTGTGGTAAATAGTAATTGACGGTTTCTTATAAATGTTTCGAGAATTTTTTATTTTTTCTATTTAATCATTTTAGGTCATAAGTTAGGCTGGGATTATAATACTCTAAAAATATCTCAAAAAAATGCTCTTGAAGAAATGCGAAAACGACTCAAAAAAAAAACCACTAGCTTCTTCACTTTGTCAAGAATCTAAAAAAAACTCAAAATATTCACTTTATACGCCTTTAAATTATTCATTGATAGCTTTTTTCATTTTACAAATGTCTGTGTCTTTTATTTTAGTCTTTTCAAATAGCTTTTAACGTCATTTAGTAGATAGGTACTCTAGCATATAATTCTTCTTAATTACTTTATACAATTATTCGTTCGAAATTAATTATTAATAAAATTCATTTTAAGGTTTTCTTTACTGATTATTGTCCGAACAAAATTGTTTTTTCATTGTATAATATGTAAATAAATGTTATGCAAAATATATTTTTTTAAAAAACTAAGAAAATTCCATAAACTCATCAAAATATTCCTTTAAATGTAAAATCGGTCAAAAAACGCAAAAAAAAATTAAAATAAAAGTTCCATTAAAATAATCGGTTTCATCATCCAAAAGACATTTCTTTTTTACGGACTTACGTTTTGTAACACCAGAAAAAAAAGATGACATTGCATAAAAATCCCAGTGTTAATTATATTATAAGAGTGTTCAGTCACGATTTTATTTTTTTATTTTAATTAAACAATAATAAGTAAGATTTTACAATTGATGAGCAAATTTCGTCATTATTTCATATTTGTATGAAAACTTTTTCTTCCGGTAAATCCGTATAATGCCTATTTCGAGGTTATTAAATACACGAAAATCCAAATCACCATAAATTGTCAATAAAATAATAAATGATGGCGTATCACGATTTTGAAAAAAAAAAATCTGTTATAAATGCAAAACGAATTGATATAGGAATAATAAAAAGAAAAAAACATTTTAGTGTTCTAATTAAAAAAAAAACGACGGAGAGTACGACTAAATCAAAGCTTTTCTAAAACTCTAAAAATTATGACGGTTATTATTTTCAACTGAACGTTGTTTTTTTTTTTCATTTACTTTAGATTGGCAAATGGTAATATGTTCGCCCCCACGTATTTTTGTTTTTAAAACTTCCCAGATGATCTCAAAGAGATCAAATAAAATGAAACGTCCCACGGTTTTACAATCTCCAGCCAGTATAATATACATATATATATATACATACGCCGCTAAAAACAGATTCTTACTACGAAACGAAATAATATTATATCACATAAAACATTGTCACACCCTGTTTCAACGAGTTTTATTGAAATACATACATACATTATATTATTTCATATCATATTTATAATGTATTATATATTACATAATATATACATACACTTTTATTATTAAACTTTCAGTCAGCTTCTCTTATAAAACATATACGTATATTATATAAATATTATTGTTTTTTTTTTCTACTCTGTCTTCTTTGGTTTTTCGCTATTTTCTCTACTCTCTAATGATTTATTCATTTTTTTTTTTTTTTTTTTTTTTTTTGATGCCAAAAAAAAATATATATATATAATTATAAAAAAACAAATAAAGAAAAATCTTTTAATTTTCATTTTAAATTTTTTTTTTTAAAA
>JAIPRM010006693.1:0-18273 GCA_025469315.1 Stegophylla sp. TES_Ste_2020 | reverse complement strand
AGTAAAAATATTAGGCTTTCGGAAAAAATTTATTTTGTGAAAATCGGTCTAGTCATTTTAAAAATATTTGCCTTCTTGTATACAAACTAGAGGGGTGAGTCGATTTAGTTGCACGCGAGTGTATATTATACCAATAAAATTATGAAATTGAAATTAGTATTAATAAAAAATTAAAAATGATACTACAACTGGTATCTTTTTTATTTTTGTATGTCATTAACAAATTGGCAATGACCTGCAATAACTAGTGAAAAAGTTTATCGTTTAACCGAACTAGTTAATTAATTCTATCCTAATAAATAGTCATATTATTATACAATAGTTTGAATTATTATTAACAAGAATTTTAAAAGTTAGTTAGTTAGTTTTTAATACACTCAAGTTTAGTTAAACTGCCAGGGAGTATAAGTGCAAGTGGATGCAAAGGCTTTAGGGAGCCTTCCCAGATTTTTATAAATTACATACAACATGGGGTTAATGCTATTATTAGAGAGGTTAATGAAACAAATTGATATTTCACACCCCTCAAATTGTTTATCCTAACTGCACCAATGCCATTAATGGAAGTACAAAAAATATATATAAATTTGTTGTGTTTAAAATGTTTAAATTACAATATTTCAATACATTATTACAACAGTTTAAATGAGTATAATTTAATATATTATTCTAAATTATTCTAATTAAAGGTAAATAATTCTGATTACCTAATAAAATTAATCTTTATTGACGTTTAGGTACTTTTATTTTAATGATTCAAATCATAATTTTTTGATTGAAAAAATTTAAACTTTTTCAGAAAGTATAATTTTAAATTTTTACAAGCTTATTTCTTTTATAATTTATTAAACTTCAACTAAAAGCCCTTATAATAATTTAACTTAAGTTAGTTTTTGTATTAATTTGTTCACATACAGTAGTATTATCAATGACATAAACAAAAAAAAAAAAACATTATACTTAAACACAAATATGTATATTTGGAATATAAGATATTCCTTAAATACTAAAAATGTACTAACATAATTGATAATTACACTACTTACCATTTTTGAAATTTGACAACTCTTATAATTCACTTAATTAACTTCTGTCATATTTTTAAATTTTTATAATGGTATTTCATAAATAGGATGAAAAAACTTTTCTATTGATTTCTATTTTATATCGGCCATGTCTTTGTTTATACTCTTTGAGGTTACTTTGTTGCCATGGAAATAATATTACAGTATGATACATACAATTCTTCTTATTATTGTGAAAAGTTTCAGTTTTAAATAAATTTTAATTTTAAATAACAAAAACCAAAAAAATGTTACCCGAAGAAAAAAATATTCGGTCTGTGATCAAAGGATGTTGTGAACGAGGAGTTCACATATCCGAAGAGTTAGCAACCGTATTTGTAAGTACCTACGCACATTGGACAAGAGCCGTATTAAAATAAAAATTTTCTATAAAAAACTAGTTTGTAGATTTTTTGTAATTAAATACAAACATACTAACTTACAGTTTTTTCAAAAATGTATCTATTTTAAAATTTGTATTCTTCGCTCGTCCTGTGGAATACTCGTGTGGGTGCATTGAGTTTTTTAAGTAACAATAAATAATTTCTTCAATAAGATGATTCAGAGTGGGGAGATTCTGTTCATTCAACACAGTTTTGTTTAAAAATTACAAAGTTTATTATGATAACAAAAAAAATACATTTTTTACTCGGTCAGCTTTATATTTTATACAATTAACCCAGAAAAGTACAAAACAAAATTTTGATGAGAAAAAATGTGTTGGAAAAAAAAATTCCAAAATCTCTTTTTCACATTTTCTAAATTTTCTTGGCCAAAAACTACTTCTCATATAAACTTGATAAGGTAATTATTGAACTTGTAACCACCGAGTTAAGAGTTAAAAAGTATTACATTTCGTGTAAAAACTAAAAAAAATGATTTGATACCAATACAATACCCAAATGGAGATATGAATATGTTTGTTAATGTCCATATCAGAAATATTAAAATTGAAAAAAAAGTATTCGATAATGATACGGTACTCGTATGGATACAACTACATTTGTTGGTATAACCATACCAAAAAAATAATAAAATGATTCAATACCAATATGAGTACCTAGGTACTGATATCGAAAGGAAAGTATCGATATGCAATAGAATCGAAAGTATCGTAATATCACTTGTGCAGTAGGCACTTCCAGTTAAGTGTCCATGTTCCAACACTAATGTAGACCATATTATCAGTAAAATACAATTGTTTTATGGAAAAATACTTTATTTTAATGTTATAGATTGTGAAACATAAATAATTGTTTACAATCTTTTTTGAAGCACATTCAAGGATTAAGAATTAACAAAATACAACTAAAAACTGAAATAAAATTTCAAATGCTCTGAGAGCCGACACATTTATTATGCTAACTTTTGAATAGATCCAGGTTTCAATCCATAATTCCATTACAAAAATAAATTATTAGAGAGTTACAGTATAAAAAGGTTTTCTGCAATTTAAAGTCGGAAAAAAAATAATTATAAATTACCTCTATTGAAAATGATGGATATTTCAAACATAAAAATTCAAAAAAACAATAACTTAGTTTATATATTCCAACGTTATTTTATTTATATAGTATAAAAGCTGTATTAAAAGTCATCATGTCGACAAAAATGATCGCAAAAAGACGTTTGATAATTTTACAAGTGAACGAATAATAGAACAATGTATCAACCGTTTATGTGTTGGCAAAGATCCAGTTATCATGATTATTAAGATGCAGTTAATTCTAGAAAATGACTACAAAAACAGAGGTACAAAATTAAAAATATCTTAAAACTCTCTGTGTTAAACATTCTACAATAAAATAATAAAATTATGTTTACAGAATTTATCGTTAATAAATTAAACGGAGAAAACGATCGAAAGCTCAGACCTTTAGTGAATGCGATTTTAGATGATACCTACACGTCGGATGAAAGAAGTGTTCAATTCCGAAGAATAATACAATATATTATTTTAACCAACTATATGGGAGATCCCACTTCGCCGATATGCATTCATGAAACTTCTGGTAGTAGATAAACCGAGAAATAATAACTGAGCATAATTAAAAGTTTAGAAAGATCGGTATCTTTAAAATAACGTCTTTTACCTTTCACATTTCAGTCGCTTTAAATACAGTAATGAATCAAAATAGATTGTCTGCATTTGAAAACCAATTACCAACGTCAAAGAAAAAAATACTGAAAGAAATCACTAACTTGGTGTGTGGCATAAGATTAAGCAATACCGATCAAAAAGCCTACAAAGAAGAAATATTTAAAAGTATGTAAGTCATAAACTTATAAAGAACACAACATTTACCTATATTTTTTTTATTAGTCATAGATACCCTTCCTAAAGCAGTGAACTTACTACTTCAAAATATTAAACAGGAATTAGAAAATAGCAAACAAATTGTGAAAATTATAACTTCGAAGATACGTCCGTGCTATAAAGTCGATAATGACTTCTTAGCCCCACTGTTTGTAGTACGGACACGCCTCGCAACTATGGGATATGATGAACTGAACGAATACAAAACAATTTTAGTATTTTATCTACAGTACAAAAAAAATTTAGAGTATGTCAATTTTAACAAAACAACTCCGCCAGCTGTTTTTAATGTAAATTTTCAATAAACTTTGTAGGATTATGGAAAACGATTTAAGTAAATGCCAAACAGAACTATCAGTATTACACAAAAATTATAACTTAAAATTGAAAGAAATACAATATTACTTTAAAAATAAAAAAAGTAACTACGATGAGATTATTCATGTGAGTCCTATATAATATATTTATTTGAAATAAATCGTATAAGAAATTATTATCTCACAAATTCATTCTAAATGATATACATTTCGTATATTTTTTAGTCGGAACTCATAAATATATCAACTATTTGGAATGAAATGATAGAAATAATGAATTATTTAAGCACAACAACAAACTTAATAATAACTATGAAGCAAATAACATATGAAGTAATAAATAGTGATAATAATAAATATAACTGAACTGAAAATAATATCATTTATAGGTAGTTCTAAACATAAACAAATCTGAAAATGTATTAACAGCCAATATTTTTCCAAAAATTAATGAAGAACAACAACAGAATATAATTGATAAATATCCATTACATCCTATGTGTCAATGGTATCCACCATCTGCCAACAACATAATTGATGAAAGGAATTTATTTGTAAACATTATTATAAAATTTTTATATTTAATTTAATCACATGCCACTAAAGATATTTTATTAAATATATAATACTTAGGCAGATGGACATTGCGTAGTTATGATTGTGGAAACCAAAGGTACATTAATGGAATGTGATAAAAGCGTGGGACTAATACAGTATCGTGGTAAATGGTTTGGCTTCACTTGTATCCAGGCAGCACTGCGTTTTGGTACTAAACCTACATAGTAAGTAAATAATTCAACGATTAAAACGGCAGAGCAATGATGTATGCTTCTGAAATTTCTTTTTAATATTGCAATCCTAAAACAACTTAAATTTATAAAAGTAAATAGTTTCATTATTTATTTACATTAAATTAAAATTGATTTTAATTGTTCTAGCTACTTAAATGGATTTTATGACTTGATGAGATACCAAGAACATTTGATGATTTTTTTTCGCTTGAATGAAAAGATGGCAGATAAGCAAAATGTTTGTGATGAACTGTAAGTATCATTGAGTCACTACTAAATTTAGAATCTTAGTATTAAAATTGGTAATACTTTTAAAAATGGGTAGAGTCCAAAATAATTACAACATTAAGTGCATGTACAAAGATGCACAAGTACAAACTGTAGAATTAAATCTATACGATTTCAACTCAATAAAAGAATACCATCACAATACATGGGAAATAAAACAATGGAACCAGCATAAAGTGGGTATTTTTCAATTCACATTTGATGTTTTAATAATAATAAAATTTTTATTTTAGAAAATACCAAACATTGCAACTCGAAGTGCACAAACACTAGATGCATATAAATCAATTCTACTGGACACAGTACGCGAAGTTGGTTGTAACACTTTGAGTGAAAAAGGAACAGATACAAATCAACTACAATCATATTGTCTATGCATTCCAAATACAAGTTTGGTCCGCACTACAAGCAGTGAGGATAGAAGTCATTATCGACTTTATAGCACGGACGTATCTTCGAAGTTATAATTTTCACAATTTGTTTGCTATTTTCTAATTCCTGTTTAATATTTTGAAGTAGTAAGTTCACTGCTTTAGGAAGGGACACCTAAGACTAATAAAAATATAGGTAAGTGTTGTGTTCTTTATCAGTTGATGACTTATATTACTGTTAAATATTTCTTCTTTTTAGGCTTTTTGATCAGTTTTACCTAATCTTATGCCATATACTAAGTTAGTGATTTCTTTCAATAGTTTTTTCTTTGAAGCTGGCAATTGGTTTTCAAAAGCAGGTAATCTATTTTGATTCACAACTGTATTTAAAGCATTTGAAATGCGAAAGGTAAAAGGCATTATTTAAAGATACTGAACTTTCTTAACTTTTAATTATGCTCAGTTATTATTTCTTGGTTTATCTACAACCAGAAATTTCATGAATGCATACTGGCAAAGAGACACCTCCCATATAGTTAGTTAAAATAATATATTGTATTATTCTTTGAAATTGAATACTTCTTTTATCTGATGTATAGGTATCATCTACAATTATATTCACTAAAGGTTTAATCTTTTGATCATTTTTCTCGTTTAATTTAATAATGGTATTAAGACTGGTAATACTTTTAAAAATGGGTAGAGTTCAAGATAATTACAACACTAAGTGCAAGTACAAATAGCTACCTTAATAATTATGAACATACCAAATTTATTTTAGAACATACCAAACATCGCAACTCAAAGTGCACAAACATTAGATGCATATAAATCAGTTGAAGTGGACACAACTCAATGCAAAGTTGGTTGTAACAATTTGAGTGAAAAGGGAACCAATACAAATCAATTAGAATCATATTTGTCCATACAATCCAAATACAAGTTCGATGCAGCATTCTATAGTAACATAAATAGTATAAAGGATGTATAAAGAATATATTTCAACATTTAGTTGAATAAATTGAAAGATGAAAACAATTTAGGCATAAAATTATTATTTAATTACAAATCAATATAATTATAATATAGATTAATGTCTTAAAATTAATATAAAGTATTCTAAAACACAAAAATGCAAATTATAATTGTTTACAAATACATTTATACATTCAAACATTTATTACTAGAAATTAATACCTAGTAAGTGTGCAAAGAATGAAAAAAAAAAACAAAAATTATATTTCACTCAAACGACATCAAAATTAGACATTAACCTAGATTTTATGCCAAGACCAATTTAATTCTTTTTTATATATAGGAATGAAAAATTATAATACTTAAGAAACAATTTTCTCATAATCAAAATAAAATAAAATAAAATAAAAATATTACAATGAATTTCTACAAAATATGAATTAACACATGTTGTAGTCATATGTTAGACAAAAATTTTTGGGGAAAGGGAAGGGAGTAGGATCATTAGTTTTTTTTTTTGTCAATTAAGTAAAAAAAGTTATGATATAAAATGATCTTTTAAGAACTTCATCATACCAAACGTCCTGAAACGTTTAACACCAATAACCTTCAACAAATCATCATCACAAATAGCGTACTGTTTATTAGATGGATCCTAAACATACAAAATTAAATTAATAATTAAAAACATTGCAGAAAATTGAATAGAATAACTTACATAAAGATTTCTTTCTTTAATGATAGCCCACATTTTTTTCACAACTTCGTGGCGAGGTAGAGCTTCAGATCCCATCAAGGAAGCAAGTTCAGGACTTAGTGTTACTGACTTTGTGTATCCACTATTTCCTCCTCGCTTGGCCTGCAACAATTAAATTTGATAAATATTTAACATAATATAAATGATGAATAAAGCCTCAATTACTTACACCAGTTTTCTTTCCTTTTTTTGCTCCTTTCCAGTCTTCATCACTGTCACTGTCATCCTTCTTCTTACGTCCACGTTTAGCAGTGGTCTTCTTCTTAGATGGGCTACCTTTTTTAGGACTATAGTCACCATCATTTTTGTCACCATCATCCTAAAAATAATTGAACTCAATTATGTAGAAACAAATAAATTTATATAAATAAATAACTACTAACATCATCTGATCCAGCACTTTCATCACTGCTATCAGCCTTCTTACGCTTAGGTGCTGCTGCTTTCTTGGCAGGTTTCACCTCTTCTTCTTCTTCTTCTTCTTCATCATCATCATCGTCATCTACATCATTTTCTGCGTCATCTGCATCAACGTCATTATCATCATCAGCATCACTGTCTTGTTTACCATTCTTCTTAGTGGCTTTAGCTTTTTTAATAGCATCCATTACTAAAGAATCGATTTCTTTTTTCCTACATAATTTTTAAAAAATGAATGAATGATTAATAAAAACTAATTAAATTACTTGAGTAAATAATAAAAACTAAGTCAATTACCTGTCGTCTAAATCTGTGTCAAATTTCTTTTCAAGTTCAGTTCTTATTTTCTTTGCTGAAGTTTTGGACAAATCTGCTCCTTTCAGGAGGGCTAAAAATAAAATTATTGACAAATTAATAATTAATATGTATTAAACCAGGGGTCGGCAAGTAATTTCTGTTGGAATCCGGAAGAATAAAATAATAAATAAATGAGGTACAGAATAAATTACATTACTTTTCCTTACCCAGATTTTTTAAATTAGAAGGTCTTGAAAAATAATTGATACGTAATGTGCGTTTAAGGTGAGAATCTATTATTAATGTTGTTTGATAAATAGGCGGAAATAGGATGAAAGAGGCCTAATTTTGGAGAATTATCTCCTCAAAATCACTCAAATTTTTTATAAATTGCACATGGTTAACTGGTTAACACCAATAGGGGAGAGTAAATCAAAAAATAATTATTTTAGCTAACCTAACCCCTTCCTCCAAGAAAATTTTTTTATTCCAATTTCACAAATGTTCGTAAAATCAAACATTCTAGCTAGGTTGATTGCCAGTATCTTAAAGTTTGAGAAAAATATACATTTTCTTTTTTTATTTATAGTAAATATCTTTTAATTTAATCTTTTAATATTCATTTAAAATAGGTATGTTGTCGGTCCAGATTTCTGCCTTCCGCAGTCCGGATTCGGAACAGTTACCAATTGCCAACCGCTGTATTAAACCATTTACCCACTTAATTTAATTTAATATAACTACATATTTAATAGCATTATTGGATAGTAGTTAGATAATTAATTTAAATTGATAATGTATTGAATTGATGATGTATATATAATAATACATTATTCTTCAACAAAGGATTCAATAGAATAAAAACATAAAAATACTAAAGTAAAACAATTAGTAGAAAAAAGAAATAAATAACAAAAAATTGTATAAGAACACAGAAATAAAGAACAAAAATGATACTAGGTATATAAACAAATTTTAAATTACAATGTATCCAATAAAAAAAATTACAGCTGCAACTTAAAAATGTGATTGATAAGGACTAATGAGCTTTTTTCATTAGAAATTTTAACTAAAATATCAGTGTGTATTTATTCAATGAATTGAATATACTGGGATAATTGTAACTACGAAAAAATCCTTAAAAATTATGTTAGAGAACAAAAATTAGAAACAATGATTAATCAATGCCAAAACGAAGGTAGTGACTATCAATGGTAATGGCACACAGGTCGTGGAAGCGAATATTATTTCAACATTATTGTCGTGGAACAGGAACAGTAGCGTCCCTAATGCCGGTTTTTTAGACGCCGCTATTGTTTACCGGGCGGCGGAGCGCCATCTAGCGGAGGGTCGCGTAGGACGTCATTTTTTGGTCTCCCGCACGCATCGCGTACCCCAGGGGGAAACGAGAGCATTCGAATTTCGAATGCACAAATTTACACGGGAAAATCGACGAAAAACTCGCAGCACGCAGATGCCGCGGACTCGTGTGGGCGACGGGGAATGCCGCCGATACGGAAAAACCGATGACGAGTGCTACGCCGCCATTGGCGTCGGGACGCTCGCTCGGCGGCGTAATAAAAAAAATTAACGCGCGATGGCGGCGATCACGATAACGATACAAGTCGGACAGCGCGAAATCGCTTGCGGAATGAAAAACAAGCGCGGAAAGAAATTCGCGCGTGGAAATCGACGGCGGAAAGAGCGGCCGGCGTCGCGCGCGTCCCCCCGCGGACCCGGTCGGCGCGACGACAACAAAACGCAAAACCGAAAACGGGACGATGAAAACACGTCTACACGCGCGCAATATGCTATTTCGTCAATAATAATATTAAATGATTACCGGCGATCTCCTTTTTCAGCGTGTCTTTGGTCACCTCGGACATTGTGTGTGTGTGTGTGTGTGTGTGTTTGTGTGATGTGGTCGGTCGTTGATAATCGCGGGACGAACAATAAAAACGAAAACCGCGGTCGGAAATATTACAGGAAAAAAAAAAAAAATTGAAACGACTGACTGCTCGTCTGCGTCGGTGACGGTGCGATGGCGGCAGTAGTGTCGTTTGACGCGAGTTTTTTCGGCTTACCAAAACGAGCGAGAACAGGCACCGCGGCGGTATAGTACGAAATGACCGACGGCGTCGGCGTATGCGTGCGTGCGGGCGCGCGCGTGTGTGTGTACGTATCACGGGGTGTACGCGCGGGGTTGTGTGAGTGCGCGGCGGGAGCTGCGGCGGCCGGGCGAACGATAGATAGACGACGACGCCGCCGCCGCCGCCGTTTGGCCTGATGGCGCGGGGTACGGGACGAGAAAACGGTAATCGCGACGTTGCCATGTGCGACCGGCCGCCGGCACTGGGCACCCGGAGGACGCGGTCCGCGAAGCGTGCGATCCGGCAACGCGGCGCACACGGAAAAGCCGGTACCAGTGTGGCCAGGCGCTGCGGCGCCACTCCGGGTCACACTGTACACGGTTGAGTTGCCGCCGCCGTAACGGTCGTTTTCGACTAGAGCCGTTCTGATAAACCGCCGATAAAAAAAAAAAAAAACTAAAAATAATAATCCGCCGCCGCCGAATCGACTACCACCGAGGCCGACTTGTTCGTATGCAAATCGAAAGCAAAAAAAAAATTCGAAAAAAAACCAAGCGTCGGCTTCTCGGCAGTATTGCCGACTCTGATGTTTGAAACCGCATTACAAAAAAAAACCCGATGGATTTTTTACGGTCTTGTCGTTGACAATACCACCCCCACCTATGTGAACAACGTGGCGGCCCTCTTCAAATAGTAGTGTCAGTAGTAGCTACTTCACATAATACGACAGTTTATTTAAGAGGTGGACAATATATCGAATTATTATGTTGATCTCTGTGGGAATACACGTAAAACGGTTTAGGCATCATTTATGTTTAATTTACAATTATTGTCAACAAGTAATTGAATAATTTTATCAATTTTTCACGTTTCTGTTGACATCCAAACTCCAAAAATTGAACCCCACGATGTTTGAATTTTTTTTTTTGCTTCATACCAAAAATTGAAAATGTATTGAAAAAAAAAAAACAATCTAATTTCACAACGTGAAATAGCTTTTACTACATTATAGTACATAGGACATGATAATAACCGCAGAGCAGATATATTTTATTAGTATAAAATAATATAATATTAGGAATATTCTGGTTTTGGTGGCATCTCAGGTTGTTGACGACGACAAAGCCACTTCCCCCTTGAGTCTAGATAGATATTTAGGGTGATAAGGGACTTTCAGGTATAGGCTGTATATTTTTGTGTATAAACGACATCTAATTTTGCGTCAATACCCCCTACAATAAATTACCAGGTGTTATAATATATGGGTTGTATGTAAATGAAAAATAATTTGTAAATATGTCCTCTTTGTTTTTTTATGGGACACATCTAGTCACCCTACTTTCACCGAAAATAACCGCCTAGATTAAATAATATTGTACACTAATAAAAGATATCCTACAATTTTCTTGGACTAGTGTATAGTTAATAGTTGTAATAACAGACAGTACTTTTACAGTTTTATCGCATAACCTTAATTTTCATATAATACGAGTAGTACCTATGATTTCTATATTATACTATATATTATATTTTGTTTTAAATTTAAAAAAAATGTCACGCTTTAATGATTAATTGGGTAATTTTATTATTTTTCGTTTTTTGTTTATTTTGAAATTCTTAAATCATTCTTGAAATTACGATAATTTCACAATTTTAGCCCCCATGCTTACTCGCAGCCAACTGGTTTCTGAAAAACGAAACAAAAAATGCTACATCATCAAAACAATAATAACCATAATTTATTCAAAGAACATAATATCGAGTGTAATCGCCACATGCGCGCGAGATACCATTTTATACTACACAGTACACATTATACCGACTGTAAAAGTCAACTAGCTAATAGCTTACAGAAAAAATTTGACCGTTGACATTCTAGAATATTGTAATAAAATGACACGTGTTTCCGTTTTTCATTGCGCTTGTCCCGACCACGCACTCACTCTGCCTGCCGCGGACGCTTTAGCGGTAGCGATAAAATACTTAGTACTCCCCCACACAGCAGCCGTACAATATTTACGTGTGCATTTTACCATTGAGTCGAAACCAATAATCATTTCATTCTGTTAGTTTTATGATTTTACCGGGACACGAGTTATGATTAATTTTTTTTTGTTTGAAATATTTGAATAATTGTTAAACTCAGAATACCAGTGGCCAGTGACACCGATCCCGAATTTTTAGAATACATAATACCTAAAGAAAAGTAATAACCCCCCTCACAAACTATATTTTATTTCATCCCCACATACTGCTATACATTATATTATATAAATTTATATATTGTATTTAATTTAAGTCTACACATAAATCGGATAATTATTCCCAGATAACGGATATTCCCCGTCTATTTTAGGATATGGTTTGAAATTCGTTTCAAACTGGTCAAATCGAGAATCTCGAAACACTACAAATGCGTTTCATATATATTTTGTTTGGGTTTAAAATTACATTTTTGTACAAATTATAATATAATTAGCTACTCGGAAAAAGTATTTTGATGTAGAGTTAATTTACAAGTTATTAAAAACTGTTATAAATTTCCCAAGTTTTTTGCTCTTAAGTTTTATCTATTTGCTCTTTTGATTCAAAAAATAAAACTTATATTGAGTAGGGCGACCAGACGTCCTCTTGTCTTATTTATTATATTGTTAATTGACAATTCTTAAAACATTTAATGTTAATTTAATTTAACTTAACCGGGGATACTTCTAAATGGCACACTAACGTCTCATAATTTTTGTATAGCCTTTAAATTACAGTAACCTAACTTCTTTAACGAGCAAAAAAAAAAACAAAAAGTTGCTATTTTATTACATATATCTATGTTTTATTTATTTATTTGGCATAATGTATTAAAAGGTTGGCATTACCCTAGTAATAGTACCAACCTAAAGGTTGGCATTACCCCTAGTCTAAATGAAATTTTGTTCTAAAAATTTATTCTACCCCGAAAAAGTGGTTTCATAGATGAAACAATAATTTGCATTATTGTAAAACCAAAATATTCCTAACTTCACTCTGAAAGAAAAAGTTACATTTTTTATAGATGAAAAATTAAATATATTATACTTTATTTTATCCATTGTCCCAGTAGGTTTGAAGCTTGTGTTCATCATGGTTGTGATCTTTACATCGATCTTATATTATATCGATACCTACTTAGAATATAAATATGAAATAATTTACTAAAAGCTAAAATTACCAATTTTATTATTTGAAAAAATATGACCGATGTTAGGGCCTTAGCCCTTAGCTTCACAGTCCATTTTCTGACTACATTACTGAATAATATTGTTTAATGAGTTGAACTCATATCACTACAAAATTGTATTTTTTTTTTACTTTATTTTCCTTTTTGTTGATTTTCTAGTTGTCTTGAATACAAGGAGTTAAACAATAATTTTATTGTCTTGATGCGTACCTACTTGAGTGAATTGTGAAATTGTTTTGATAGGCTTCACTTTAGGCCCTCTTAAAATAACACCAAAGATAAGTACTCATTTTTTAACTAATCGAGTTCAGCCGTTTTACAAACGCATTGCGTAATGTCAAACCATAAATTTCACATACGTAAGTACATAAGTAGTAACTATTTTTTCCCAACACCTTCAAATAAATGAGGAAATACAAAGACTTGAATTATCGATTTATAATTTGACTGATATATATATATATTACTGTTGGTAATAAAATAAAATAGATTTAATAATAATTGTAATAGATGCCATATTTTTATCGCTAATTCTTATTATTTCTTAATTTAGATTCTGAGTTGAGCGAAGAAGCTAGTGTTGTAACAATGATGTTTATTTTTTTCTTTTTCTTTTATGTGTACACGTTTTTATATAGAAATACTTGTCCAAAAATTTCAACTAGCAACTCTTCAATCAAAATTCACCTCTAAATGGTACTTTTGAGTGGTCATTTTTCGAAATTCTCATTTGTTTTCTCAAAATTTGAGAAAGAAGACATAGAATTTTTTTTTTTCATCTAAACTGTATGGAAATTTAAATATAAATAGACAAATATGAGAAATTTTGGTACAAGAAAATTTTGAAAATGTGAAAAAATTAAGTTTTTGAAAATTTTTTTCTAGCACTTTTTTTTTTAAAATAACAAACTTTATAATTTGTGTGTAAAATTGTCTTGAATAAACTAAAAGCTTCGGGAGAAGTGATTTATCGTTTCTTTAAAATTTTTCAAATATTTATAATTTATAATTCATTTGTTTTCTAAGTCCTGAAATTTGTGTCATGTTAATGCAACTGTAAAATTTTCATCAGTTTACATACAAATATTATTAGAGGTTTAATGCAAGTTTTGTTTTTAGTACATATAATTTATATATTATTCATACAATCTGAATGTATTATAAAATTATTTAATCTTTTAATTTCGGAATTTTAACTATTCACGAAAATAATGAGTTAACGATCTGTTATTATTTGATAAGCGAATTTATTCAAAATTAATTTCTTTTTATAGAAATTTTGGATCATTGTACATAATTGTTTGTTTTAGTTATCTCTATAGTTATCTAACACTATAACATAGTTTTGAAAACGCTATGTCAAGATTACTTATTTTTAATTTATAATTATTATTATTATTATTTGTAATATTGGAAATCATTAAATTATTAAACATATTTGGTATTGATCATATTAATGCCGTGTTTTGCCACTGTCATTTATGTATATTTTGAAATACTTGCGTTGAATATTTTCATCATATTTACTATATTTTTAATGCATTTAATTTCGGTCTCCAGTTAGGAGTTAAGAACGTGATGTAGAAACATATTTTTGCAATTACGTTGCATGTGTCCGTAACAGAAATAACAAGTGATGTGCACTTGAATTGGAAAGATCGTAACTGGAAATATCCTGCTTGCCGTTTTAATAGTAGACAACTTTGAGTGTATTTACGTGGGTTTAACGATCACTAAAAATTTTAACTAACAGTCTTGAAAACCTAACAAATTATTTTATCAAAGAATACTGTAGTAACAAATTTAAGTATAAGGACAAATCCGTGCTGGAGACGACGCGATTGGGATTTTTTTCGAGCAATAATAATAATTCAAGTTGTGACTTTTAGCACAAACATTTATAATCTTTTTAAATCATAAATTCCTATACAGGTAATACTGTACATAATACATTTACATATTATTTGAATCTAAATTGATCGTTTTATGTTTATTAATAAATGGCTGTTAGCGAGCAGTGCTGGAGCAAGGGGAGGACAAATGGGACATAATATATAATATGTAATATATAATATAATATGTCTAGGGCCCCTCGGTTTTTAATTATGTATCATTATAAATTTACCAATATTGAAAATTATAAATTATTACATTTATAAGTGCAATCATACATTTATTGTAATTATTGTAAAATAACATTAATTTTTGTTGTGGTTAGCTTAAAACCTATTTTAACATTAGTAAAAAAAAAATAAAAAAATAAATATCACTGTAATAAAAACACAAAGCTTCTTCGCTTCACTCGGAATATAAAAATTATTTTCACGCATTAAAATATTTTTAGCATATTGGCCAATTAGCACCGGCCCAGAAAAACTTTGGTATAATCATAGGCATTCTGACTGCTTTCGGTCTAAAAATATTAGGCCGTTCCGACTTGTTATGAAATAACTAACTGACCCGGCAAATGCCGACTTGCCTAATAAAGAAGTCTTGCTTCTCCATTTCAAACGAACAAACGTGAGCATTTCGTACTCGTTAAACACCCTGTTAGTGAAAACCTAAATAAAATCCGTTCAGTAGTAACTGAGAGTACATATTCATTTATTTTTATATAATATATACATATATTATATACAATGCTTTTAGATCGTGTTGCCATAGTTACACCTTCATGTTGCTCATCAAAATAATTTAATTGGTTGCTATCAAACTTTTCGCAAACATTGTCTATAGCAGCCAAATTAGCTATATAATATATATAAGCGGTTTTGTCCTGACTGACTGAAAATCAATGTAGTGCCAAAACTTTAGTAGGTAGAGAGACTTAAATTTTCACGGTACCTTCGTATCACCCATGTAGGGGTGCACAAAGAAGGGATTTTAGAAAATTCGCATTACTCAAGAAGAGTTGAAGCAGCATAAAATGTGTTCTACGTTTTCATAATTTGTTGAATTTTGTAAAATTACATTTATGTTACTGTAGTACTTCAAGTTTATACAATAATCGACGAATGAATAGGTTACAAGGTGGATTTATGAGCCATGGATTCATAAATCCACCTTGATAGGTACGTAAAGTAATTATTGTAATATGATAACGATAACATATTATCTTTTTATTAATTAAAAATTTTTACCATCCAAAAATGATCATTAACTAACCGTAAATGTAATAATATTGTGACTCACAGTTTGGGGGACCTTCTGGTCTATATAATAAAAACGATAACATAATATTGGAATGAGATATTTTTTATGCACTTTTTTATTTATTATAAACTTATAACAAATAATTATTTTATTTCAACGATAGTAAAATTGTTGATAAATAACAAATACATTTTGTTTATTTTAATGTTTAACAATAATTAAGTCGCTGTTTAAAAACAAATTTGTATACAGTTAAAATAAAAGTACGCAGTACAGTGAACTCGGTGGAAATCATGGCTGAATAAATAGGTATGATCTAGTGATGGGCATAATCGAGATACCTCGATTATGAAAATAATCGAGATATTTCGATTATGAAAATAATCTCGATTATATTATAATCGAATGATTCTTTTTAATTCTAATGATATCTCGTTTATTTTGAAAACAATGAATTCTTGATCTCAAAATAGTAAAAATGTTAATAATCGAATACAAATTATTTGGAATGAATGAATGATGTCCATGAAACGAGGGAATTTAACTATTATAAATGATCGAGTGATATCTCGATTATTAATAATATTTCATTTGGAAATTTCGAATGATTATTTCGAGTGATAACTCGATTATTAATAATATTTCATTTGGAAATTTCGAATGATTATTTCGAGTGATATCTCGATTATTAATAATATTTCATTTGGAAATTTCGAATGATTATTTCGAGTGATATCTCGATTATGAAAATGTCTCGATTACTAATCATTCGATTATTAAAATCATTCGATTAAGCCCATCACTATAGATGATCCGCATCATGAGCTTTGTGGGCTGCGCACATATTATTAATCCATGATTTACCATGGAATGGAATCTCAGCTGGCAGTGATTTATGCCATAGCCATAGATGTACCAGCTATTGAAGAAGTTAAAATTTTTGTTTTCATAACTGATAAAATATGTCAGTGGCGACTGGCGGCCATGGCACGTCCTGCGTATCACAAAATTGCGATCATACCTAGTTATTTAGCCATGCCGGTGGAAATGTCTTCAAAAATACTTGTAAATTAAAACACGAAAATAAATTGATGGGTTCTGAATATTGTAAAGTAATGAGCACCTATCTTTTTTTTTAATGATGCCTTGGACCACGGGAAAGTACTATTTAGTATTATTTACTAGTTAGTAATTTTATTTTTTATTGTATTGTTATTATGATTATAATAATCAATCGCAATTAGTAAGTGTAACCTGCTAAATGTCTAAGTGATACACCTATAATATTTCAAAGATCACGTGTACTTAGTAACGTTATTATTTTAATTAAACTGTAGAATCCTTATATTATTTTACTGTATAATAGTGTTCACACACACGCGCACACTTATAAATTATTATACACTTATTAGTTATTATTTACAGTATACTTAAGGTAGCGAATAGCAACACTGAAAGTCTGCGCCACGAAAAGTGGCGGCTGACTGTCACGCGGCCAAGCGGATTTTTCGATGTGTAGTACTTATTAAATTTTTTGACGAACTTTTTCTGAACGTTTTAAAAACATTTCTTTGTTTTGTAATATTAAATTTTTATCTTAGACGCCGTGTTTGTATGCAAATTATTATTATAAATTATTTATTATATTATATAAAAATAACGCAACACAAATAAGCTTAATAACTATGTAGTTAATTATTAATATAATATTATCTCCGCGATAAAATGAGACCATTATTGTCTACAGATTGGGTGAGTTTCGAGGGGTCACGGCGGCCATCTGCCACTTTTCGTGGCGCGAACTATTATGAATAATTATACTCGTAAAGTATACGTCTTGTTGTTTGTTAGTTGTTAGCAAAAATTTAAAAATTTGGAAAGATAGAAAATAACAAATTTTACTCGACAGTGACTACTATTATCATTTATCAGTATTTTGTATTTCAATACATTATTTTGCTGTATAATTGATTGTATGTTTAAAGGGCTTTGTATAAGTTAGGCCGCACCTACATTAGATCCGTATTTCTCCCGATCCGACGTTGTCCGTTGGTCGGTATCCGATAACGTCAGACACGAATGCCTACAATGGTCCGACGTATGACACGATGAATACGCTGCCTATAGTACTCTATACTAATTTATTGTATAGAAGTTATTGAGTAACTAGTTATTAATTAGTTAAATATTATTTCGTTAAACATATTATTATCTGAAAT
>JAIPRM010006692.1:0-18275 GCA_025469315.1 Stegophylla sp. TES_Ste_2020 | reverse complement strand
TTTTTTTTTTTTTTTTTAAACTACCCAAAATTTGACAAAAACGACTTGGAAATCATCATTTTTTCATCCGAACTCTATGAAAATTTAAACATAGATAGAAAATCATATAAGAAAGATTTTGGCGCAAGAAAATTTTGAAAATGTGAAAAAAAATTTTGTAAATTTTTTTTTCTCATTTATTTTTTATATTATTAACTTCCCTTGTTCAGAATCGTTTTATTGAAGAAATGATTTATCGTTTCTTTAAAATTAAATATACCCGTCAAGATAATCCCACCCGTCGTGCGAAGAACATCCATCGTGCGAAATATGTCCGACTTTCTTATATTCATATGATCAAATTGAAATTACTTTAATGATTGGGTACTCTCGAAAAAACTGTAATAAAAATACTGATTTTTCGCCGAGATATTAAAAGATTGTTCGGGATTTTTGGACACACTCATAGGTTCCGGTAGGGTGGGATCCCCTTTCTAAAATTTTCAAAAGTGATTTTAAGCAATATAAATATTAAGTATATACTCATAGATAAATATAATATTGATATTCAGGCTGTGTAGATTTATAAATATTAATAATAAAAAAAAGCAGCTTATTCGTGATATAGATTTTCATGGCAAAAAATTGTGTTCTGAATTTAAATATAGTAAAGAACCATAAAGAATGTATTTTAAATCTAAAAAAAATACACTTTATATGTTGAAAAAAAATGCGGTATAACATTTATTTAAAATGCTAATAATGAACAAATGCACTTAAAATTGACTCTGGTTCTGTAGCACTTCGAATCACTCAAATCATGACAAATACTATAATTAACTTAATTTTTTAATCCAAACTTTATGAAAATTTAAACGTAAATAGACAATAATATGAGCAATATTTTGGTGCAAGAAAATTTTGAAAATGTGAAAAATAAAATTTGAATATTTTTTGTTTTTTTATTTTTCTGTAAACACTTTTTGGTATGTAAATACCGAAAGTCTCAACCAGCTACTTTTTGAAACCTTATTTTCCTCTACATAGTACTTTACAGAAGTGATTTTTCGAAATTCTCAATATTGTTTTCTTAAAATTTGGGAAGAACTAACCAAAATTTGACAAAAAAGACTATCTCTTTTTAATTCAAATTTTATGAAAATTAAAAATAGATAAACAATAATAATATGAGAAACATTTTGATGCAAAAAAAATTTGGAAAATGTAAAAAAGAAAAATTTGCATATTTTTCCCTAAATAATAATAGTAAAATGGTTTTCATCATAATAAATAATAAATTTTATTAAGTCTCAACAAAAGTGTCCTTAAAGTTTTTCAAATGTTCGTCTAATATCATTACATATTTTGTATATACGTTACTGTCGAAATTTCGATAGTGACTCATCTAAAATTTTTCAACACTTTAAGCTCTAAGAACATACTTAAACGCTTTGATTGATACGTAGATCCGTTTACTTTCGGACGATAAGAAATCGCGTTTGTTTTCACGTCATTAACCCGACTAGGTATGTGTGCAGAGTGCATGCGTGTGCAGCACGAGAAAAAAGTAAAATGCGAATAACAAAACTACCTGTTAGAATCGTTTAATTGTTCTCCGCGTCATGATAAAGGAATACAAATTACCAACTATTTCACTGTCTGAATGTAGGTGTACACGTCTAAACGAAAGATTAATAAACACGATCACGAATGTTTTTCAAATCAATATCGCACACTATAATACTACTGCTGCAGTACATTCGCTACAGAAAATATAAATTTGTCTGTGACGGGAATATTCGATGGGCCCACGAATGAAAAATTGTCAAAATGAGACAACGCAAATTTTAAAACGACTAGTTTTTTACAAATGATTTATAGTTATATATATATATATATATTACTAGACATTAAAAGTAGAATTTCCAGATTATTAATTATATTCGTTTTCATATGAAATCATTATCATCTACCTTCAATAAATATTAATTTTTATTTACAGAATAATTAAAGTAAAAAAAAAAATACAAAATAGAATCCGTTTATATGAGTTAATATACAATAAACTGACAAAATCAATTTTCGATACGTGTAATATAATTGATCAATCACGTACTAAAATTAAACTAAATTTTCGTATTAGTCAATATTATTATCAAATTAAAACTAAAACTTCAGACTTTGATCATTTTCGGCGAAATTATATCAATTAATGTATATGTAAATCGTATTAAAACTGAAATTTCTCCCCTTCGAGGATTTGTCTTACGACTTGATTCTATCAAATTATTTCCAAAAATCAAAGAATAATTCGATTACATCGAATACAATCAATAATCATATCGAACATAGTACGATGATTCGTTGCTATGGTAATTATAATGTATTAATATGACCCTTAGTCGATAATAAGAGTGTTTAATAACAAAAAGGTGAAAGAAAAGGATTACATTTTTAATCGAAAAATCTCAATTTAGAACTATCATCATTTCCACGGCAACGATTAAATGCTAAACACGTTCCGATAAAAGCTAAGAAATTGTACGAACGAATGGTATCTATCTACTTGGTAATACAAAATCAAAAAGACGGAAACACATTTTCGTCACATGATGAATTTTTCAGACTGATCTTCAGCTATAAGAACCAATATCTGTGTAAAAAAAAACAGGGGTTTACGAACTCCTTTTTGCCCTCGCAAAGGACATAACAAATTTCAAGTATCCAAACACACTTGAAAAACGTTAATACGTAGTCAACATTTTTTTGAAAATTCATTATACATTACCTAATTTTACCTTATTTTCTACCTAGTTTTTACTACAATAGTTCAAAACATAGATATTGCACTAAGTCACTAAGACTGCAGAGAAAATTTCTTAATTGCAGCGTTGTTCAGTTGTTGTAATATGTAAGTATACTACTATTTTATTGCGACCTCCTCCCCAAAAAAAGAAATTTTTTTGTGTACGTACCTACCCTCGTCATATTTGCATTTCGACTGAAACGATTTAATCGATTAGTGAAAACATTGAAGTCACTTTGTTTTGACACAACAACAAAAATAAACGCGTAACTACTGTGTTTATAATGTTAGTATACAATAATATTATTATTATGTTCTAGTTCATTCGACGAGCACGGCGGCGCAGTGGTCGGGATAAGTTAAATTATCTTAAATAATCAATCGTTTTATGTAACTTTTTTTTTTTTCAATCGATTTCGTTATCACACTCTATTTAAAATGTAAAATTTATTCGATTAATAATTAAACTGTTCGCACCCGAACTAGCTGTTCCCGAACGAGTCCACCCGTACTGTTATTACATAAATTGTCGAGATGAATAAATAACGCGCGCGATCAACCATAACCCATCTCGTAGTAGTAAGCACATCAATAATTATTATTATCGTGATCCGATTGGATCGGAGAAATGTGTGGGAGAGATTTACACACGAAGGCACCAGGTTCAGCAACAGGTCACAACCGTGTGAAAATCTAGGCTGTACAGTTGCAGCATAACATAATAATAACGTTTAACCAGATCGTCGAAAAACGTAGTTGATTATATGATCCAGTGGTGTAAATATGCCACAAAACTGTGGAAGTGACTCCCCAGTTTCTAAATTAATTTTGTATATTAATTCGTACAAAATACTTGTAACCTAACTGCAAAGTTAAAAAAAAATGTCTGGAAAAATAATTAAATTAGTTACATAAACTCACTAATTTTGGATAGAGTACTAGTATAATAAATTATGATATAAATATAAACATTATTGAACTGAATACACTATGGATTACAAAGATTCAACAAATTCAATAAGTTTCGTCAATTATTATTCACATTTTTAAATGTATAAAATTTTAGATTCTGAACGAAGTGAAGAAGCTAGTGTTTTTACAATGATGTTCATCTTTTTTTTCTATGTACAACTTTTCTTATGGAAATACTTGTCCAAAAGTTTCGCTCAGTAACTTTTTGAAACTGGATTTGCCTCTAGATAGTACTTGCAAGAGGTAATTCTTTGAATTTCTCAATTTTTCAATTTTCTTTTTTTTGGAAAAAACTACCGAAAATTTGACAAAAACGACTCGGAAACCATCATTTTTTGATCTGAACTATATGAAAATTTAAACATAGATAGAAAATAATATAAGAAAGATTTTGGTGCAATAAAATTTCAAAAATGTGAAAAAAAATTTTGGACATTTTTCTAACAGTTTTTTTTTTCATTTGTTTTTTTTTATATTATCCTTCGTTCAAAATCGTTTTATTGAAGAAATGATTTATCGTTTCTTTAAAATTCAATACACCTGTAAACAGAATACCACCCGTCGTGAGAAGAATACCCATCGTGCGAAGTATGTTGGGCTTTTTTGTTAACATGTTTTAGATATTTACAATGAAAATATTAAATGTACTAAGTCCGTACTTCGTAAAATATACAATGATAATTATAAGTTGTTTTTAGCGAAAGGATAGAGCAAGCGAGTTTTTGCGTATTTATCACTTAAAATAAATTTTTGTAATTACATACTTACTGTTTACCTATACAAAATGTGATTAGCGTGATCCCAAAAATCTCGAAAAACTCTGAAATACCCCACTTATAGAATCCAACATAACTAGTAACTAAATCAGTGGTGGTAATAAATTATGTTCAAGGAAGGGGCAAAAATATAACCAACCCCCCATCGCCCCTAACATGTTTAGACCAGCTCACATAACACACTTATATACACATATTAGTTATAATATGCAATATACATATGTATAAGTATTATAGGTTTTTATTACATAATATTACTACACCAAATGTATAATAATTCATTCATTGACTTATAATCACAAAAAAGCCGGACATGCACTCGGATTTATAATGTATAATTTATAATATGCATCGTAAAATATATTATATACATAATGTATTTACATACATATTTTTTTATCAAGTACGATTTGTC
Source organism: Stegophylla sp. TES_Ste_2020 (assembly GCA_025469315.1). NCBI lineage: Eukaryota > Metazoa > Arthropoda > Insecta > Hemiptera > Aphididae > Stegophylla > Stegophylla sp. TES_Ste_2020. The sequence goes on along the minus strand of JAIPRM010006692.1, from coordinate 13,327 downwards.
AACTTGTCAACAGAAAAAACAGAATTTAATTATAATATTCACAATGGCGTATTTATATTTCAATTTTTTAAATCTTTTGTCTCTGACACACGTTTTTATTTTTATTTTTGCTTATCAATTTATTTTGGAAATATTTAAAATAAAACAATATCACAACGAATAATAGTGGAAAAAATCAAATACGTTTCCATTTGGTTTTCAGACGCGCGAAGTTATATGATGAATATTATACGTGATGCCGTTTTCCTTCGGAGTTTCACTCGCAGTTTTATTGTGAATCACCGCTATATCTTACCGAATCTCTACGATTTGAATTCCATCGAAATCTCATATTTTTTCCCCCGTTTTTCTTTGTACGGATTTTCTCGTAGTATATGCATTCATAACGTTTAGCGAATAATATAAGACGTGTATTAACGGAAATTACATACTTACTTTTTAGGTGTACACGACAAAAAAAGAAATAATATATCATCGAATATTATTATAAATAATTACTATCGTTCTATTTCTCTCTGGCAGAAATATTTAAAATAACTTTCGACGATTTCTTTATAATTAAATTTCAACGGATCAACATAACCGGTTGGTTTACAGACGCATAAAATATACAATAATACGTATACGTACAGTTGTAGTTATTATAGTTTAAAATAATTATACTCTCACGCTTTACCCACAATTGGTGAGCAGTGGCGGATTTAATGGTCGTTTAGTTGGCAAATGCCGACGAGGCCCCTATACATATTTTGTTCTGAGGCCCCCTCTAAATTACAAAAAAAATTATTGGAAAAGTAAACAAAATACGTATTATGCGGCAATACCATTGGTTTTTTTAATTTTAGTGACACTACAACTGGACCTTACAGAAAAAAACAATGTTTTTGTTAAACAAAATAGTAGACAGTAGAACCGTTGATACGAGAGTCTTATCCATTATTACGGTAATCGGAGTGATAATTTACTAGTATGCAATTAATTATTCAAACGAAATATTATACCTTAAATTTTACAATAAATTTATTTAGAAAAAAAATAAATTAAGTTTATTCTTTGATTTTTTTCAGAATAAATGGTTTCTTAACTTAAAATAAATAATAATATATTTCTGACATCAGTGAACAAGAGAGAGTTAGAGTGACCAATAACTTCCACCCACTTCTCTCTATCATTTTGATAAATCTTTTATGATTCTTGTTGTATTTTTTCTTATATGTATATAACTAGGATTCAAACTGTATTGTTTCTAAATCATTTTTTACAAACTAGGATTTAATGTAGAGTGATAAATAAACCTAACCTAACCTAACCTAAATATAGATTATAAATAAGGGATAAAAAGTGGTCAGATATTGGGTTAAAAGCATATTTTTTGTATTTTATGTATTGGGTTATCTCAGTTATTAATAATTAACTTATCCAGGGAATAAGTGCATAGGAAATACTAATTATTCTTTAATTAATTTATATAATCATACTCATATTAATTAATTATTTAAATTAAAAAAAAAATTATAAATAATATTCATATCCTATTACATGTGTGAATGTGTCTTTAATTTTATTTAAATAAATTTCAATAAATAATGATAATAAAGACACTTTTTTGACAGCTTAAATTCGTGGCGATTTGCTTCGACAAAAAAAAACCGGACATACTTCGCACGATGGGTGTTCTTTGCACGATGAGTGGGATTCTCTTGACGGGTGTATTTAATTTTAAAAAAATGATAAATCATTTCTTCAATAAAACGATTCTGAACGAGAGAAGTTAATGTGTAATATAAAAAATAAATGAGAAAAAAAAAGTAAGAAAAATGTTTTTTTCACATTTTCAAAATTTTCTTGTGCCAAAATCTTTCTTATATGATTTTCTATCTATGTTTTAATTTTCATAAAATTCGGATCAAAAAAAATTATGGTTTCCGAGTCGTTTTTGTCAAATTTTGGGTAGTTTTTTCCAAAAAAAAATATTAAAAAATTGAGGAATTCAAAAAATGACCTGTTTAAAGTACAATCTAGAGGCAAATCCGGTTTCAAAAAGTTATTGATCGAAACTTTTGGACAAGTATTTCTATACGAAAAATTGTACACAGAAAAAAAGAAAAAGAAAAAAATAATAATAAACATCATTGTAAAAACACTAGCTTCTTCACTTCGTTCAGAATCTAAAATCGTCGAGTGGTTTATTTCGAATATTATTTGGTGAGCGTAAAAAAACCGGTCAATGAAACTAACTCGCAGGTCTGGTATACAGAGAGACCGGGAATATAGCTTTTCCTAGCTCGTTTTGTCGCGTTGAATTATTTATAATTATTTTTAATCATTAGTGTATACCGTATTTATACTTTCATCACTTCTCAAATGGTCGTGAGTCATTCGCGTATGATAATATTATTTAAATCGTAATTAAAAAAAACGAATTCGCTAAAACAAACAAAGCGGTAAAAAAACGTGTAGAGTCCGATTTAAATATTTATTTACAAACACGCTACAGTGGTGCATGTACGATTTTCATTTAGTTTCGCTGTGCTGCTGCACATTTTTGTTTAACGTCTTAATACCGGTTTTGTGCTGGTTTCGATATTATAACAGCAGAGTAAACGCGTTATTTTCAATAATAATTCAATATTGTCGACTTACGGAATTTGAAAAACATTTCTAATTAATTGGGTAGTGTTCCAAATACTGTATTGATTTTTTTGTTTGTGTTTTGTCGTCCCTTACAATAAATGTTAAATTAATTTTTGTTTTACAAATTATTTAGGTAAATTATAAAAATTAGTGCCTGACAATTATTAAACAAGAACCTGGAAACATAAATAATCTATTATAATTACTAGGCTCGAATTTTATTGCTCTAAAAAATCTCAAAAAATGCCCTTAAACATGTGAAAATTACTTAAAACTCAAAAACTGCACAAAAAATTCGCATTTAAAATATATTTTATAATAACTATTTACAACTATTTACGCATTAAAAAAATTCTTTAATGCTTACTATGTAATTCTACTCTAATCGATTTTAATAATTTTGGTATAAGTAAATAATATTTGATAAAATTGATTGATTACATAGAAGAAACATTTAAAAAAATTAAAAAAGTAATAAAAAAAAACCGGACATACTTCGCACAACGGGTGGAATTCTCTTGACGGGTGTATTTAATTTTAAAGAAACGATAAATCATTTCTTTGATTAAAACGATTCTGAACGAGGGAAGTTAATAATATAAAAAATAAATGAGAAAAAAAATGTTAGAAAAATGTCCACAATTTTTTTTTCACATTTTCAAAATCTTTGTTATATGATTTTCTATCTATGTTTAAATTTTCATAAAATTCGAATCAAAAAATGATTGTTTCCGAGTCATTTTTATCAAATTTTGGGTGGTTTTTTCCAAAAAAAAAATTTAAGAATTGAGAAATTCAAAAAATGACCTCTTTAAAGTACAATCTAGAGGCAAATCCGGTATCAAAAAGTTATTGATCGAAACTTTTCGACAAGTATTTCTATGCAAAAAGTTGTACACAGAAAAAAAAAGAAAAAAAAACATCATTGTAAAAACATTAGCTTCTTCACTTCGTTCAGAATCTAAAAAATAAAAAATAAAAATAATAAACATCATTGTAAAAACACTAAATTCTTCACTTCCTTCAGAATCTAAAATATTATTTAAATAATATAATAAATTATTAAAAAAATATTATTAAAAAGTAATAAAAAAAACAGACAGAATGATCACTCGATGTCTTGGAATTCTTTTAATTTGGAGAAAAAAAAATGAAATTTTTATATTTTTTTATATTATTATATTTAAATTCTTATATTTTTTACGATTTGATAGTCTGTTTTATATTTATAATATACAAATTAAATTATCAAGTAAAATAATTACTTGATTACTTGAGTAATCAATTTGAATTTAATACCCAAAAGCACTTAAACTATAAAATGTCTCAATTGATAAAAAAATTTAAAGTTCAAACAATTCAATATAAAATTTCTTATTCTCATTCAAACATGAAATTAACTTGTGATAAAACGAGCATCGCAAAACAAGCTTTGGAAAATAATACAAAGCGAAATCCAAGCCTTAATGACATAAATGGCATATATGTTTTAAGTACTATTATAGCAGATATTTATTTTTAAGCTGTAAATCATCAATTATTATTACAATAATATGTATAATTACATTGTACGTATTGCAAGATTGAGTGATACCTTTAATTTGAAATTTCTCCATAGGATTTTTTTTTTTTGATATCTTAAGCATAAAGTATTTTTTTGAATTTAAGAAATACTCGTACATTATTTATTTATACATTATTCTACATATTTTATTCTGTATACTATTTTTCTCAAATTGCCGAGTATTTATACCCATAGGCGTGCGCACAGGGAGTGCCGAGCGTGCCTGGGCACTACCCGAAATTCGAAATTTAGAATTTTTTTTTTCTTATACTTTATGGGTTAATTGTGTTGGACGAAAAGGGTTGAATATTGAATTAACGAAGAGCAATTTTATAAATACAATGCTGAATTCCACGTTATTAGACTATGAATATTATACAACGTATAAATAACAACATACCATGTGTATGAAATGTACAGGTAATATAATGCACAGGTCCGTATTTAGGGGAAGGCAAACTACAAGATCTTAGAGAGATTTTTAAAAGGAAGGAAAATTAAAAATGGAGTTTTATTAATATTCTACTAAAACATAAAAAAAAAAACCAGCAGAAAACACAATAACTGACTAAGATGTTTTACCCATAAGTTTAATTTGATACGATCAAATTGAAAATTTATCGACCAAATTTTGTTGTCTGTGAGATGAACAGCTTTATAAAAGGTAAAAATGATATCACCTATACTACAGGTCTTATAGTTATAAAAGAGTTATAATTTGAATGATTAACAGTTTATTTTTATAACCACATTTTTGTTTTATTCCTAAAAAAAACTTTTTTGGTAAAATTTTACAAAACAACAGTATTACAAAATGGAATTTAATATCTATATTATACATAAGTTTATATAATAAAAACATTACTTTTAGGAGTTTTAACTTTTTTTTGAGGATATGTATGCCTACAGTATTCCATGTATTAATTTTTGACAATTTTTATTTAAATAATAATATTATTATAGAAAATTTAATTTGTGCACGCCCCGAATTTAAAGTCTGCGCACGCCTATGTATTATATCCAAATGGTTTTAAAGATTATTTTATATACCCAAGTCTGCTGTATTATGTGTATAAAATATAAATCTCCCGATTAACACAGCTAGGTACACGTAGCTTAGCGTAATTAATTCACTTCAATGCCGTTTTTTATTATTTCATAAAACTAAAAAAAAAAAAAAAGAGGAAAAACAAAACGGTCCGAGTTCTATCATCGTACATAGAACTTCTATGTACGATAAAAATATAACATTTCGAGATCTCTTCAGCGCGTAATCTTTACGAGCACATCGAAATACATGATATTATAACAATGTGTTTTGCTTATAAACCTTGACCAAGAATTCCGAGTTCGTACGCAAAAGACACGACGTCATTATGGCTCGTTGACTTAGGTACTGCAATATGTGTGGCTGGAAACAGATTTCAGATAATATAATATGTGAGTTTATTTTCTCTGCAAATCTCGTCATGCTGTGTAAATAAATCGAAAAAAAAAACACGTACAAATATAATATATTGTAAATTCACATATATGTACATATTAGTATACGTATCTCGTTCTACTATATTTTTTAATCATAAGTGGCAATATTATAACGTTTTATATTAAGATGCAAAAAGAAATCACGTGAAAATAATGCGTTATTCCTTTACAGCAGCGGTTCCCAAGCTTTTTATTCTATTCCCCCCCTTGTAATTTTTCAAAATTATCATTCTCCCTTTAATTTTTAGTTTTGACTTTTTTTTTTTTTTTTGTAGACTACCTATACAAATAAACTATGCAAAATAACTATAAATATACGTATATTTATATGACTATTGAATCTTTAGTTTCATTATTTTATAAATTAGATATAAATCAGCTAAAGTTTCTAACCCAATCAACAAACATTCATAATAGTAAATATGAAAAATATTATTTAACGTAAAATCAGAAATAATATTATTAATAAATAATATTAATTAAATAATTTAAATAGGTTTAAAATGTATTTTTTGTAACAAAATTAACAAAAAAAAAAATTCTCATTGTTTCACCTCCATCACTGATATCCCCTCTGTGCATTATTATAATTCCCCTAAGGGGGGAATTCCCTACCAGTTGAGAATCACTGCTTTACAGTCATATTGCCAGCTATTTCAGCTATTCTGTTTACTCGATAATATCCGATATTGCGCGCTGATTTTTTAAGACTACCTGAAATGTATAAAACTTTTGCGCCGGAGAGTTTAGGATCACAAAAAAAAGTATAAATCTTTTGAGCCACAGAATTTAGGATCATTTAAAAAGGTACACACAATATATTGAGCCGGTGCGTTCAAGTTATCCTAAAAAAAAGTTTACATCAATAGTAACAGGAAGAAGAAGTTGTTCACTTATTTTTCTGATTTACAAATATCATTAATTAAAACCAAGAATAATTTCATGTTTAAAAAAAAAAAAGCTGTGAGTTTATGTTTACCTTTATATATTTATCAAGAATACAATTAAAACTGAGTAGTATATTTATAAATAAAACTGAAAAATAGAATTGAAATGCATTTATTTATGTATTTATCCTTACACTGCATAATGATGACATTTGGTTGCATACCGATTTTATTTGAAAAAAAAAAACGGTTTTTTCCCATTTTATGTTATCAATGCGCATTGAATACATTTGTCATCATACCGTATTATACATTGATATCAATACTGTCACAACAATCATGGTAACAATATTGTTTATCATATGTTTTATTTTCACTACCAACTATCTTACCAAGTCACTAGTACTGCTGTGTTTATCATTTCATATTAAACGTTACAAAAGGAATTTCGATTTCAAAAAAATATTTTTGAATTCATTAATGTGAGTATTACTAATTAAAATCATAATTATTACAAATTATATGTTTTCTTTCGAGTAATTTACATTTTTCAGTTTGATGCTTTTTGGTTACAGTGTGCATAAAGAAAATGAAAATGAAAACAAAGTTGTTGTGACATTTGAAACAAATATTACCTACTGTAAACTAGTTACCAAAGAAATTTGTAAGATTAAAAAGCATAATTTTGACTATATGGTTTACAGTGTTTATATTCAAATATAATAAAAATATTTTATTTTTAATTTGAAAAAAAAAATTAATAAAAAAAAAAACTTGTCACTGGCGGCGCACACTGATAACATTTGGTTACATACCCTTAAGTAACTAAAAAAAATATGAAAAAATCAAAATGGATTTTTTTAATTATTTTTCCTGGAATCAGCATAAAATTTTCATAAGGGGCAATTTTTTTTTTTTTTTTAATACAAAAAATCATGCAGTGTAGAGTTACATTATAAAAAAAATATTTAAAAATGTTTAATTTAATTTAATCATGTACTTATGTCAGAAAAAAAAAAAAAAATGAAAAAATTGAAAGGAAAATTGCCATGGTGGTCACTGGTCGAATTTAATCTAGAAAAAAAAAACCGATGTTTATAGAATTTTTGTTATCAACCTCAAATATTATTTTTTGTTGTGGTAGTGGTAACTGACTATATTTTGGTAATTTAATCGGTGGAGTTGATGTGCAACAAATTATACGAGTAAAATTCTATCGACCGGCGCAATTGATTTGTACCCATTTATATTAGTAAAATTTTCCTTAAAATTTTTATTTTACCTGCCAATTTTTAGCGCAATTGACATACACCCGTAATATTATCACGGATTTAATTACTTACTTCGATATAATATTCTTTTAATTCTGTTCTCCTGCAATTTCTTGAACCATTGTGTCCACTACTATTAATTTTTTTCCACAATCAATTAATGTAACTATAATGATCACATATAATATTTCTTCGCATGTGTATATTATATTATAATACAATTAAATTGAAAAATACTATCAACAAAATCGATCACAGAGAAATTTCTATTAAACGGGTAGGAATAAAATATAAAAATGTAAGTACATAGAATATCTTCCGTATTAAGTGTCCGGCAAGTGAATAACTTTTTTTATTAATAATAACTTAAAATTATTAGAATTCGGATTTTGTAGGAACTTGTTTTTTCTTTTTTTACTGGTAAAAAACAAAACTATGTCTGCTATAAATTCGATTTATAGAACAAAATATACGTGAGATTTAATTTTGGTTTTTTAATTATTTTTAGTTTTTTTATGCTTTTCTGTAGGATTTTTAGATCTTAATTGTTTTATTTTAAGTGCCTCTTTTTTTTTTTTTTTTTTATGGACTTACAAAATTCTTACTTAAAAAATGACACAGACTCTAACATTTTTATGAATTAAAATGATTTTCACTATTTTTTTAAGTGCATTTGATTTTTAGTTTTTTTCAATTTTCTTTTAGAATAATGAGTCAAAAATTGTTGCTTCTAATTGAAAAAAGATAATAAAATACTTGAAAATGCATGTACATAAAAAATAGTAAAAAATGTTTTATTACATACTAGTACAGTGATAATTTTGTTTCAAATTATTGTTCATATAAAAAGTTTCCAAAAAATGGACTAGAAAAAATTTGTTGACCGGGACACATACAATGGGGTGACTTACATACGAGAAAATAAAACACAATGTAGGGCTTACGATGCTAAAGGAAATAATTACGTAAATACAGCTTGTGGTCAATAATCTATACTCTATAGATTACCTTGGGCCTACTATATTTAACTCGTTGAATTATGATGTAACTATAAATAGAATAATTGAAGAAGTAGAATAACAAATAGATGATTATTGTGTAACCTTACTCAGTCTGAATTTCTCTTTATACATTTATAATATTTTAGTATTTCCTATTTCTTTTTCTCATTTATTTATAAATTTTAGTGATCATATATTTTAATAATATATTTAATTACTCAGAAGTATTATTGTATAAGTTAGAATATTAATTTATTCAAAAAGGCGCAACTCTCTATCTCCATCCACAATCTGTACTTAAACATACATAGTCGAGATAAATTCAATATCAAAAGGAAGAGGAGCACACTAGATACTAATCGCATTCATTTAAAATTTAAATATATGTATTATTAATTTATACATAATACATTAAAATGCAATACCAATCAATTAGTTAAATCATAATCGAGTAAAAACACATGTCATAACATGTATGAGTATTGTCCGCTCCTCGAATAGGATGCATTTGGTGGGTGTGTTGAACTTCAAAAAAAAGTTGAATAGTTTTTTTTTTTTGTAAAAACAGTTATGAGCGAAGCTTATTCAATTATTAATTTTGATATTTGTTAATTAACAATAATTAACTTGATTATCGTACTTCGTACTCGAATTTAGCGTCTCAATACTCACTTACAAACCTCAAAAAAGTACACTTCACATTTTATAGTGAGTGGGAAGACAAAAATAGTCAATGTTGTAGTCAAATTATTTTACATAATAAAATAATAAAATAATTTGAAATCTTAAAAAGAGGTTGCAGTTACACGGTATATACAAAGTCTTATTCTCCTTACAATTAGTTCGCTAAGAGATTAAAAATAAAATAATTTCGTCTTTAAATTTGTTTTCATGCTTTATTGTCTCAAGCATTGAGATATACACTTCATCTTAACGTTTTTATTTACACTCCTATTTGGAAAAAAAATTTTGCTATTGATTTGAGGAAATTCAACTCAATTTGTTACTCATTGTAAGCATAGGCAGCACTTGGCGTTAATTTCAGGGTGGGCAAACATTAAATATCTCTCAAAATTAAATTTCACCCTTTGTTAAATTTTTTCCATTTCACTTTAGAAAATTATTTTTAGACTCATCAGATCAAATGAAAAAAAAAATAATAACTTAAATATTAAAAAATATAACTATATAGGTACTAACTAATATTTTTTTTAGTAAAGATTTGTAATAAAAAAAAAAAAAAACACTTGAATTATTTTAAGTCTAAATAAAAACTTTTACTGTAATAAATAATTTAATAACAAAATAAAGTACAACTGCAATAACCAAAGATGCAATTATAAAAAACTGATACAATATTTTTTCTTTTAATATACCTATAGGCCCAAAAATATATAACTATCTATACAGTATACCAATGCGTAATATGCTTCCATTACACTTTAAACACAATGATTCTTTTAAGATTTTAAAGAAAACAATTTCAATTTGACTATCAAAAAGAGATAAATATAAAAATTCTAAAGCAAAAATTTATCAAATAATAATTATAATATATAATTTATGTTTGTACATAAATATCATATTTTAAAATTTAGTGATTAACTTTCAATAATATTAAGATTTTAAAAAAGAAATACTTTCTGAAATATAAATTATGTTTAATAATCGGAATTACATTTTGATAATTGTAAGATAAAATATTACAAATATTTATTTATTATTGAAATAATAATGAAATAACGGGTTTTGTAGTTAATTATTTTAAGGGGTGGGAGGCAAAAATATATCTTTGCCCTCTCTATTAATTCTTTGGAGGTGCAACTGCCCCCTCGTGCACCCCTCAGTTGTCGCCTATGATTGTAAGTATATATTCACGAAAACACGTAATCGATGAATGTTCAACATTCTCAAATGTCGATATCATTGTACAGAGTTATAATTTGTTTCAGTTCATCAGTGTCATACGTGGCAGAAGAAAGTAAAAATTTTTTGTCTAAAAATTATAATATATAGTATCACTTTGACTTTCAAAATAGAGCGTAAAATATCGAATATAAACTCAATTAAATGTGGCGATTTTTTCGTTTTATTTTCATAAAGTAATAAATTGTGTAGTACAAAGACACTTCCCCGAGTATTGAATAGCATTATAAATTTACATTTTTTTCGGTAAATTTAACAAGAGTTCTCCATTAAAACCACACACGTTTATAGTTTAGTATTTAGGCAGGTTTAAAGTGGTTAATAATAATTATTAGGGTACAGGGAAAGAACCTGTTAAGTCACTTTTTTTCCAAAATTACGATTTTGGTATAAAATTATTTGTATTGGCGTACTCTAACTTTTAAGCACTCGAATCAAGGAAAAAAACAGATAAGTCGATTATTACCACTGGAAGTTTAAGTAAACGAGGAAAGAACCAGGAAAGTCATTTGATACAGGGAAAAAACCAGCCAAGTCTTTCGTTTAATAAATGTTATTTTTATTAATATTTTTTGTAAAACCCCCAAATAATTGTGTTTATATCATACTGTCTTCAACTGATTAAATATTAAATTATTTTTGTGTAAAGATAAAATAAATATAATAATATGTTACGGTAGCTATGGCAAATAGCATAATAATAAAAAGTCACGTTCCTATTTTCACATCGATATTGGTGAAAAATATCGTTTAGTTAAGTAAGTTGTGTCTTTTTTTGCTGTTTTTTTTTTTTTCAAGTTAGTGTTTTACTGTTAATAATTATTTATGATGTCAATATCTTCAGACCAATCCGAGAATGGTTTTAGTGTAAAGCCGAGGAAAAAAATAACTGGACGATTATTATCTGATGTAGGTAAGAAAATAAAATTAAATTCACATGAAACGAAATTTTTGAAAATCTATTTATTTTCTAGAAGTCTACATACCTTGTTTTTTTGTTGTTTCAGATGACTTACTTGGTTTTTTTCTAGAAAATATAAAACTAACGACGATTTTTCTATTACATTTCAAAGTTTAATTTTAATTATGTACTTCAAACATTATTTAATTTAACTTAATCTGAGTTTTGAATATTGAAAACAAAAATGGTATTAAGTTTTGAAATTAAAAACATGTTTTTCGAAGACTAGAAAAAAAGTGACTTAACTGGTTCTTTCTCTGTAACTAAATTATTTAGGGTGGCAATTTTTCATAGGCCTACAAACGCAAAAACTTGTAAATACTTTCCCAGCAGCTATCGTCAACAAGTAAAACGATCTAAGTAAACTCACGCATCGTTCATGCCCGACCTGTTGCGTTTGTTTGTAGTCATGTACCATTCATCATCATTTAATATCGCGAAATTTAATCGTTAGACATACAATATAGTTGTACACAGTAATTATAATTAGGAACATGGATGGGTGTGCCTATGGGATATTCGCAGCAATTTGTGCGTAGTAGAAGTAGTAGTAGTAGTTGCACGAGATTACAAGACATTATTTTATTAGTTTATTATGTTAATAATGTTTGCTCGAGTTGCGACACGACGGCAACGGCGGCGGCGTGTAGAAAGCGTAAGTGTGACTAGTTTTTTTTTTTTTCACCGCCGCCTCCGTTCTTATTTTATAATTTTGTTTTTCTTTGCGAAGATTAGCGGTTTGCGACGGAGACCGACTTTGCCGCCGCCGCCGTGCGCACAGGGTTCGTTTATCCGTTACGGTCGTAAAACCCGTTGCACTGTTACTTTTCAAAACATTAAAACGCACTCGCATAATATTATTATTATTTTTTTTTTTAATATTACACACGGCGTGTGTTCATAAACCATACGGATTCTCATCGTTTTCCACATTATGGCGTGCTCGATGGCTTTCTGAGATAACTCCAATAAATATTGTATACTCGTATTATCATTATCTACGACGGCAGCTGATGATCTGAAATATTATATTAGACCGGCGGCGGGTCGGTAAGTAATTATTATTTCACGAATGGAGTCCGGAAGGATATTATTATGATGATGATGATGATGATGATGATAAATAAAAGAGGTTCGTCCAGAAAAAAAAAAAATATGTATTGTCATAACCAGTGTTGTCCAATAGATAAATTGATCTAGATAATTTACAAAAATTGTTGTCTATATTCGACAGTAATAAAGTTAAAAAAGCGGGACATACTTCGCACGATGGATGTTCTTCGCACGACGGGTGGGATTCTTTGACGGGTGTATTGAATTTTAAAGAACCGAAAAATCATTTCTTCAATAAAACGATTCTGAACGAGGGAAGTTAATAATATAAGAAAAAAAAATGTCCAAAATTTTTTTTCACATTTTCAAAATTTTCTTGCGCCAAAATCTTTTTCATAAGATTTTCTATCTATGTTTGAATTTTCATAAAATTCTGATCAAAAAATGATGGTTTTCGAGTCGTTTTTGTCAAATTTTGGGTAGTTTTTTCCAAAAAAAACATTGAAGAATTGAGAAATTCAAAAAATGACCTCTCTAAAGTACAA
>JAIPRM010006691.1:0-18278 GCA_025469315.1 Stegophylla sp. TES_Ste_2020 | reverse complement strand
AAATTTTGGGTAGTTTTTTCCAAAAAAAACATTGAAGAATTGAGAAATTCAAAAAATGACGTCTTTAAAGTACAATTTAGAGGCGAATCGGGTTTCAAAAAGTTATTGATCGAAACTTTTGGACAAGTATTTCTATACGAAAAGTTGTACACAGAAAAAAAAATAAAAAAAAATAAAAAATAAAAGAAATAAACATCATTGTAAAAACACTAGCTTCTTCACTTCATTCAGAATCTAAAAAAATTGTTATTTTCTAAAAACAATACAAGTACATAAAAAATCAATAAAATTTAAATATTTTTTGTTAGATTAAAATTACAACTATTAATAATGTTATAAAAAAAAAAAGAATTAAATGTATTCTTGGATAATGCTTATCTCGTACGAAGGAAAAGGTACATATTTTGAACAAGTGAGACCCATGTCTCCTATTTTAACGGTCACTCTGTGTTATTAAGCCTATGTAATGTGCAAGTAGTAGATACGTGTGTACGAGATTATTGTGTACACCGGTCGTGTGACTGTAGCTGCTTCGAGGAAGAAGCCCAAATCGACAAACTTATTTCCATTGCGTTTTATAGCTTCCAAGTGAAGCAAACAAGTACGTGTATCGGTTTTACGCGTGTTTTTTTTCTTCTAATACTGTTCAACACGTTTTCGGGCAGTAAAAATGGTCCAAGTTCGATATCTACTCGAGATACTCTGAAGGATCATTTTCTTTAAATTTTCAGTAGTTTTACCAAGTCATGAAATACGTGCCGCGTATAATAGTTTTGTTTTATGGTGTTATAAATTATGAAGTTTTGGGTACAAAACGCACATAATGATTGGGTCCTTTCGAAACGCAGACCTGAGAAATTACAATATAGTAAATGGTTAAAAATATTATGGTTGATTTAACTATAATATAGTGACTTAGACCATGTAATGTTAGAAATACTAAACTGTTTTGGTTGAAATATTATGGTTAAAATAACCATATAAATAGTTAAAATTAAAATTGTTTTAAATTGTTGATAAAAATATGTCATTCTATAATAATTATACTGGTTGTGCGGGGGGCCACATGCTGCATAAGATGTGTCTGTGGCTGTATTACCAATTTCGTATTTTCGTTCTGTATTTATATTTTACATGTTGGTAATCATAAACACTTTATTATATACTTTGTATATGTCTATGATTATCATAAGTTAGGTACTATGAGTTCATCAATAACGCGCATTTTATTAAAGAAAATTTTAGATTTGGTGAAATCCAAAAGTTTTGGACCAGGTTGCCCCACCGTGCTAAAAACATTAATAGAGGAACATCATAGTATTTACATAAAATTGATGAAAACTATTTTAAAACCCAAATTTCATCATTTGTTAAACTATCCTGACATTATGGAAAAATGATGTCCATTAGTGAATATATGCTCAAGCCATTACTAGTAGAAAAATTTATGTTATACTACTTTGTTTTAAAAAAATCAGCTGAAAGTTGCCCATAGTTTAAAAAAAAAAGCTCAGGATTTTGTGTTTCAAATAAATTTGATATAGATACAGTTTTAAATATTACAATAGATTTAAAACAAAATATTATATGTGAACTTCGTAAATCGTATATTGATGAATCTAAATTTGTATCCTCGATTGAAATTAAAGGTATTCGTTATACCATTGACAATATATGTATTTTACTAGACATGAATGAATTACCCATATTTGGGCTAATAAAACATTTATGTATTACATCTAATTAGGAACCAATTTCTATATGCTTTATTTTTGCACTAATTATTTTGATGAACATTACCAGGCATACGAAGTGAGGAAATCAAATATGATAAATTATATAGTATTATATTTTATACCATTTATAAAACTAACACTTTTCCATTCTAATAAAAATGGTGCTTACTACATTCCTTTATAAATAATAATTATCATGTATAAAATAAGTCCGTAGTCCGTAGTCCGTTTGGGCGAATCGACCCAAAAAATATACCGTTTGGACGAATAGTTATGTACCGTTTGGGCGAGTGTTTGTTCCACAAAAAGTACCATTTGGGCGAGAATATATAAATGGATTTATAGGCGAAGTATAAATATATATACATATAGTAAATTGAAAAAATAGTCACATGCAATATACATGAGTAATTCATAATTCATTCTTAACTTTAACTGATAGTAATACTGTAAAATACAGTCATCAATTAGCCAAACTTAATAAATCTTGTTTTCCATAATTATGATAAATAATAATTTTGGCCAATGATATTTTCTTAATATATTCGATATCGTTACTCAAAAATAATTAGCGAAAATATCACGATATCAAGGTAATTACTCAGTTCACATAGGATTCTCTAAAATAGTAACAATAATACTAACAAGAGTTATGATAAAATAATAAAATAAATTATAAATTGTGGCAAATAGTGATATTTTATATCAAAGAAACAGATCGTCCACTACATAATTTCATTCGCCCAAACGGACTATTATTTTTCGGGTCAAAATTATTACCTTCGCCCAAACGACCATCGTCCGTCAGAGTGACATGAACGAATCCCATAGAGCCAATCAAATTTTTTGTTTTTTTATAGAATATATTTTAAATACTTTACCATTTATATAATTATTACAACTATACATCTATTTAAAGAAACCTATGTTATTTGGTTATTATTACTATACTGTATAGGTCACAGTACTAACAGTATGGTTGTCGTTACCATAATAATATTTTAACTAAAATTGTTTAGTAAATATATACATATGGCTGTCACTATTCCATACCAGATTTATGGTGTAGCGCAACTATTTAAATGGCTTATAAAACCCTTTTTTTCCCGTGAATATAAACATGTATATTATACACATTACACGTTCGGATATGAAACGTATTTCAAACATTTTTATTTTTACATTTTTAAATTAAATTAAATGCAGCAAAGAAAAAAACAGTATCCAATTCAATATTTACAATCTTTATCGTATAATGTAATAAAATATAAGACCACTACCGTCGGTAGTTGAGAATAGGTTAAGCTTTACCTATCCTAACCTATATAAGTAATTTAAATAAATTAAAAATTTAATTAACATATTAGTTTATAATCTATTTGAATTATTTGAAATTTCAAAAACCAGAACCGAAATTTTCAAGATCCAGAACCGAAATCAAAACTCTTAATCATTTAATAACTGAAACGTATAGAATCATTTAAGTCCTCGGGGTTAACAGAACAAAAATATAATTTTTTCGATTTTAGAAACTTACGGTTTCCATTGTAGGAAACTTACGAGAAATCTAGATTTCAACAGGAATTCCGAAAACCGCACGGTTTTAAACTTTGCAAAAAGTACGTTCACAAATTGTATTTCGTTATTCTATGACAAAACAGAATAGATTTATAATTGTATCAAATTAATTGTATAATTTTTTTTTTATTATTCTTTTTCTTATGACTACAAACACTAGCGGGTGCGAAAACCAATAGCGGAGAATTATTATAGAAAACATCTGGATGACCTAAAAACTTTTGCTTCGACTGCACACCACGCAGCACAGACCGGCCTCGTAAATTCGGAGCCCTTTATCGTCAGACCAAAGAATAGGGGACTTGCTTTTTTTTTCTATTTATTTCCATGAAATTCTTTATTTTCTCGCAACGTTATCTCCACTCGTGCCTACGACGAGGACAACGGTACGTTATTACGTTTAGTCGTCCGCCGTATGTTTACCCAGTCGTCCTGCAGCTACCATGTATTTAATTACCACATATTTGTTATAGTTTAAAACCTTAAGTTTCACATTCCCGGAAGTAACTTTTCCCGTTGCGGTTCCCATGCTCACGCCCGTGCCCCTTAGCGGTATATTATATGGAAAAATAATTTAATTTCAAATCGACTTTTCGTGTGATATTTTTTATCAATATGTTACATCGATTTTCTGAGGGCAGCTTCATTGAACCATTATTTTTATTTTACCACGAAAATAATGAAAATGTTCGATTTAACTGCGATCTTGAAGTGATAATAGCTGTTGATCAAGTTCAATTTCTTGTTATTTATTTCAATGTTTATCATAGTAATAATAAATTAACATTTTTAAATATAAAAACAAGTACTTAACTATATGTTTAAATTAAATTAATAACATAAAAATAAAACATTTTTATTCACGTTTGTTGATACAGACAGTCTTAAACCTATTAAAATAAAAAGGACAACGTTTAAAAACAGCTTTACACAAAGCATTTGAACTTTGCGTTTAATCATTGTGTATTTATTAAACTAACACTATACGAAAAATAGTTTTGGTAGACTTTTGTAATAGTTTATGTACTCAAATAAGTTTAGCGTTTGGATTGTTTTAGCGCAGGTATAAAAAAAAAAAAAAAACTGTATTCTCAATCTAGTTATGCTTTTATGCTCAAACGATTCACAAATAAGGTAAATGTGTGCCCTAAGGGGTAGCGCTCGTCTGAGCATATAAATACAGTCCAAACTTACGGTCCGAATAGTTCTTAAACGACCCGACAATGGTGTGTGCGGATTATAGGATAATAAAATGCTTTCTGTTATACGACTAAGATTCTACTGCAATTGATAAGATTTCATATAATAATAATAACAATGATGATAAAATCCGGTAAAAATGAAAATAACTTTAACAAACGCCACCCGGACGTTATAATAAAATGTACGACATGGGTTTCACCCTTTTTGGGAAAACGTGTGAATTATTTTGTATTCATTCTACAATATTTTCTAACTCGTATATTCATAAACATTCTTATTATTTTAACTCTCGCTGGAGGTGATAATAACGACGGCGTGGGCAACACATGGTGGCAGCGTTATATAGTACAAGAACGGGGGGGGGGGTTGTCGTACCGTCGAATTTATTGTTAAGAAAAAATTGAAAAATATATCTCGTAATTTGTCGATGTTTATATTATTAAAAAAAAACTTTTTTATAAGACTTTTTATTTCTACGAGAATTTTAGTATTTATGACTTTCGGTGGACGTGTCAAATTAATTTTTTTACGCACACGTTTTTAAAAATAAACCATTGAGATTGCGCTATTAATTTCCTAGCAACGTGCATCATGATATTATTATTATTATAATATATGTATAAATATATAAAAAAAACAGACTTAAAATTACTTCTGAACTGCGGCCGACGTTGTAATGCTTTCAACGCAAAGTACAGTCAAATATTATAATATAGCACGTTCTCACGGTATTTTAAGAAACACGGCTCGTAAAAATTTCTTGATCGTGGTTATTAAATGCCGCTTAATATTGCTTGTTTACAACGCGTATTATATTTTTCGGATTTGAGTAGTACGTAGTCAATGAGTAAAATATTAAGTTACACATTTCTCGTTTCAATAATAGCACGTAGTTTAACTAGTCAATAAAAGTATATGTATTATACTTAATAAGAACTTAGTCTTACCGTTTTTAATAAATAATTTTTACTTCACAAAATTTTTAGTTAAAATAAAAGTTATTTACAGATATAGAGAAATTTGTCTGTATGAGATACTAAATTATTATTATTTTTTGCGTATTTATTTTTCCTCTATTCATTAAATATAATGGGTTATATTTGTGTAGATAATGTTTGAGAAAATCTATAAGAAAATCGGACATATTTCACTCCATGTATATTCTTTGTTCCTCGGGTCAGATTCTCTTGGTGAGTGTGTTTGTTCAATAAGATGTGATTCTGAATGAAGGAAGTTAAAAATGAGAGTATCTGACCCGAAGAGTGAAGAATATCCGTGGTGCGAAGTATGTCCGGCTTGTTTGTCTATACTTTACTCTTTTCAATCTAATAAATAAAGAAAAGGAAAAAATAAATAAATGAGAAAATAATGTATTACAAAAATATTCAATTTTTTTCTCTTTTATTTTCATAATTTTCTTGCGCCAAAATGTTTCCCATATCTTCTATCTATGTTTAAATTTTCATTAAGTTTGGATCAAAAAATGATAGCTTTAGAATCATCTTTGTCAAATATTGAGTAGTTTTTCCCTCAAAAAAAAAAAAAAAAAAATGAAGAATTGAGAAATTAAAAAATTACCTTTCTAAAGTACCGACTAAAGGTAAATCCGGTTTCAAAAAGTTGCTGATCGAATACTATTGGACAAGTATTTCCATACAAAAAAGCGTTAACAGAAAAAAAATAAACATCATTGTAAAAGCACTAGCTTCTTCACTTTATTCAAAATATAAAAGTAACTTACATTTTTAATTTAACTTAGTTACTATTTTCCTTTAAATTTGTAACCAAACTTAATTAATCAAATCAATTTACCTATACTGTAAACTAACTTTACTGAAATCTATGTTAACTTCATCAGTTTTTTTAACATACTAATATTATCAAGTTGTAAAAGTATAATTATTTAATTTGATTGATAAAAAAAAAAATATATATTTTTTACATTTTTTATAATAACGTATATAATAACGTGCCCCGAATCATTTTGGAACCAATTTCAAGTTGCCAATAAAAAAAGTAACAGGATAGGTCAACTCAGACACGAGTTACGTTGTTTTTTCAAGACGCAGACCAGTTTCCGAGTGGATGAGAACCCCAGACGAGAGAATAATAATTCTAACGAATAGTCATTAAAAATAAAAGTTACGTTTCAATCGATGTCATAAGTCATGTATTATTATTATTATTATAACAGACGAATATTAATAGACCGGTACAGACGGCACCTTATTATTACATCACAGTGCACTTTATTTTATAGTAGCATAATATAGTAATCAAGTCATTTGATTACTGTCACCACACAGTCGTGTATTCATACACGTAGGACATGCACTGTAACAATAATTATAATAATAACAATATGTGCAGTAGGTAGTAGCGTTATAGTAGTACAATATAGATAGTATCGAAACGTCGACGTTTATTGTCTTGGTGTATTGTCTACATTGTTTTGTTTGGTGTATTGAACAATTACCGGACTGTTGCAGCAGACCAAAGAATAGTATGTTATAATAATATAATATTGCATTGTATGTACATGAATTTATGTATTTATCTGAATATATGTTGCGCGCGTGTATGTGCGTGCGCTCACTACAAAAGACATACAGGCGAGTACAATAGGTATACTCAGATTTAAGTTAGGAGTGAGATGAGAGCAGTGTCTAAAGATTGGTAAAATGGACACCGGTCACCGAGGGCACAGTGGAATTTAGTGGTAAAATTAGGTTTCTTAAATTTCGGTTTAAAAGTTTTATAAAGCCCACCAAGAGATCAAAATGTCATCTACTTTGTAACTAAATTAAAGAAGCTTCACGTTAGTTATCACGAATGTATAGAAATATTTATCGTGCAATAAATATTTTTCAAGTATTTAAAGTTTAAACTCTCGGGAGACGTGTACCTTGCCTCGTGACAGGTTTAAACCTTGCCCGGTAAAATTATTTAGTATTTTGCACTTTTTCAATTGTGACACGAGAAACATTAATACTAAACATAATTATTGTATTATAGTAAATTAATGTCGATTTAATATAATTAAAGCCACTTTATCATTTTATTATGATGTACTTATATATTTTACTGTAATTTGAAATTATGTATGAAATATTTATTAGGTGTAAGGGAATTTATGAGGATAAATAATTTTCGTTTTTCGTAAATGATCTATGTCATAAAGTAATTTTTAGTTCAATATTTAAATTCAATGCTTCAAAATATTTATTATTGTGTATAATTGTTGAAGCTTCACTTAAAATCGTTTTATTGAAAAATATCATTCATCGTTTCTTTAAAATTCAACACACCCGCCAAGAGTATCTCATCTGGGGGTGCGAAGAATATCTCAATGTGAATTTTACCCTTTTTAATCTTAAAATACGTATTTTCGTATTTCAAATATTCGATAAATATAATACCAATGTATGTTCTTGTCTCAGACCAAACACTGTCTATGGAGTTTACTCATAAATCATGGAACACAAACATAGCAAACATATATGATTGTGTTCTACAAATCTATCGACATCGAAATTATAATATGACTGATGGCTCTATATACTACATTTTATTGATTGTTAACGCTTGTCATCAAAATATATGATAGGTATTACTTATTTATTAAATTATAGATAAATTTTGAATTGAATTTTGATAAATGATCTACTTTTTTTTTCAACCCATAGAGATGGTTCTGTTCCCATAATTCAAATTCTTATATTATGTGCCACTGTACGGGCACGAGGTATATGATACAACAACTGCGTTTTATAATAATAATAATAATAATACATACCTACTTACGGGTGCGTTTTTATTTTCATATTTTCTGACAAGAGAAAGATTTTTAAAGCTTATATGAGGTAATTCGTGTCGTTCTACGTACCTACATAAATTTGTATTATAAACACGCCAAACCGTCATGATTGTAATATGTAATGTACTGCAGCGCTTATTTCTTGGCTGCAAACGACTAATTTTTAATCACACTGAAAAGGTTGTGTTAAAAAAAAAAAAAAAAATAAAAAAAACTAACGCGTCCGTTTGACTGAAAAGAAACGTAGAGAACGAATGGTAGAGAAACACTCAAACGCCTGTATTATATACGAGTAGAGGCGAGTTGAGTGCTCGTGCTATATTACACGCGCGTAGTGTCTATACGAATCCACCGTCATCGTTTTCACTTGTGTACTCGCGAAATAATGACGAATGGGAAAACAGAAAAGAGGACCAGCTTTATTCATAGGATTCAAAACATATTCGTAATTACGATTTACGATTTCGTCATCATCGTCGTACACGATTCATTATCGTAGAGCATTCGAATAAAAGAGTTTGAGTGAAGGACCTATCGATTTTATAGTTTCTGGTTCTAATCTGAATTAAAAAAATAAAAATAAAACAATACATTTTAGTTTCAGTTCTATTTCAACTCGGTTGAAAATTCAAAATCAAAATAGAATTAAAACAATTTTGTTGGTTTGATTTTTAATTTACATATACACACGGTAATAGAAAATACCCTGTGATTTTATTTAAGTGGAACCCGGTTCCCATAAAATATGATAATTGTACCTAAAATACCACACATTTTCAGTGTATTAGTTGTATCAAAAATTATTTAAAATTCTTAAATCGAGTTTTGCAACATTTTTAGGCTATTTTTTGTCTTATGAAATCATGTAAATGTAATATATATAATATATAATAATATGTGTTCTATAATATACTATACATAATTATAAAATATGCCCAGCAAAAATTTAAATGGTTTTTAAAATAATATAAATATCGGCAGGTTTATATTGAACGATGACATTCGACACGTTGTATTATAATAATATATTAATTGTATTATAATGTATTAGATTATATTCACTGCTGCGTACAGTTTCGAATGATACGTGTGACTACAATGGGTGCGAGGGGTAGGCGTGGTGTTATATTCTATTGTGTTTGGCGTGTGTGCCTGTGGTGAACGGAGGAGACGATGGGAAATAAAAATAAAACGCACTGGAATCCATCACTTTGGAAACACGAGCCTGGTGACAAACGACACTCTCACCGTGCCTAAAGCGTTTGCGTTTTGAAGAAATTGGCTGAACGCGAAGGGTGAAAAAAGAAATTAAACATCACTCTGTCGACGACGGTGAAAAAAGACAGATCAGAAAAAAAAAATTAAACAAGTACGTTTCGGCCCGTAGTTGGTCTCTTGTACTATAAGACGAAACTCGATGGGGAGAAAAACCTGCACGTTATTTCGCTACTCGACTGACTGAAGGTGAACTTTGGGTACAGAGTCTCTCATCCCAGTTACAACACTCGGAGAATCGCAAAGCATCCTCGATTATAAACATAATTTATTAAAATTATACGTACTGTTTTGACTTGTCCATGAGTAGTATAAAATAGACTGGGTTTTATAAAATATCAAAATAATCATCAATAATTCTGTCATAAATTTTGCACAATAAGGTACTCTTTTAGGATATCATTTATCAAAATTCTTAATTGTTTCTCCAAAATTTGGGAAAAAAACTTTACAAAATTTGATAAAAATGGCTTCAAAACTTTTTTTTTTTTTAATATGGAAATTTAATTATAGGTAGACAATAATATGAAAAACATTTTATTTTATTTTTTTAATTGTATTTTGTTGTTTATGTTAGATATGAAAACTATGTTATTTACCTTAATCTGAGCTTTTCCTAAAATAATAAATATAATAAGAGGGGCGAGGAATACACATGGTGTGAACTATGTAGGATTTCATACAGTTTCACCTTCGGTATCTTTTTATGTTTATAAATGGTTTTCGGTATTATACGGGATACAGTCGGTCCGTTGGGAAGTAATTTTCTGAAATTCTTTATGCTTCAACTGATATTACATATTTTATTACAGTAAGGTTCCCTTATGGAAATGAAAAATACTGAAAACGAATAGACACAATTATCTTTATCTGGTTTTGAAGTAGGTAGGTACAATTTTTCAATACGATCCGTTATAAAATAGCAAAATATTACATAAACTATTTTGCTGAACGGAATGTGCTGCATTAAAACTCTTTGACCGTAAAATATTGAATAGTGATACATTATAACTTTGGCAAAAAAAAAAAAAAAATGCAAATTTCCTTATGAAAAAAAAAAATAATACTTACGAAATCGTATCTACATAATCAAAATGAATAAACGCACAAAAGAGAACAGTTATAGAGAAATAATATTGAAGTGTACTACAACAACGGACCGTGTTCAGAGTTCGATAACGTATAAACGTTGAATATTAAATGCGACCGATGGATGGAAAAAAAAGAAAAAGGTTTACGTTTTCGAATTTATTCCAAATCGTAACAGACGCGTGCATTGTCGTTTTTTTGACAAAACATTCGACAATGCGTGCAAAAACGCGGGTTGATAGGTAAGCACTCGTGCGATAATATTATTATTATTATTATTATTTGTTGTCGGGACGCGACTTTTACGTGTTTCGACGACGTTGGGTCGTCTGGGCGCACACGCTTTTTATAAATCGGGATTAAAATAAATGTATAACGTCACTGTAGGCTGAATTACAAACGACTACTTGGCTGCCGTGATTCGGAGAAACCGGTTTAATTTTTCGTCTTTTGTACGTAATTCTGTGTGTTCTCGTATATTATAATATTATTATATTTTATCCGTCAAAACGTTCAAAGAAAATATTTAAATCGTATTCGTCTCGTCTCGTTATTGTTATTATAATGATGTAATATACGCGGGTGACCATAATAAGATATCGAAATCATAATAATACGTATACAACTACTCCGGGCGTCTCGACACGACGTCCGTGAAACGGTGGTGGAGTCAGTACGGAAAAGAATATTTGAATTTTTAAATATTATGAACACTAAAAGATCAATTCTTTACTGTCAAAAATGTTATTGTAAAACGACTTCCAGCAATCTCTTGAAGTTGGGAATGCTATCGATTATTTTAATTATACTCAATAGATATAACTGTAATACAAGATCGTAACTGCCCCCCCCCCAGAAATTTTTGAAAAAATTGACAAAAAAGATTAAAGATAATGAAACTCACATAAACCTTAAACGCAGTGACGTATTTAGAATTTTTTGTTTTCAAGTGTAGTTAAGCATATTGTTGAACAACGATACATGGGCGGAACTACATTCCCTCTAATTCATTACATTATTATTTGAATTATCCAAATTTTTTTTCGTGCAATACAATTTTTACACAGTCATACAAACTCTTTATTTTATTCGTTAATTATTCTTTTAAGCAAAACAACTTTCATAAACTCGTTAATAGTTCATATTCGTGTTCAACATTGATAATGCCACGCTAGTAGATCTTAATTTATATAATATTATAATTCTTCATTAAACACACTACTTGTTAAGTGAGTACCTGTTGACGATTGACGCTTGAAAATATAACTTTTATATACAATAACAAATATTATAACTTCAATTATTTAATTACATTATAATTAAATTAATAAAACCAAAAAATTTAACTTTTAACGTTTGCATTTCATTTGTTGGACGCAAAACACTGAAAAATACTTGGACCACAAATTTACATAAAAAACATATGAAACGGTGGCTGTTTTATTAAAACGCGGCTCAGGAACAATGACAATAATCGTCGCAGTACGTTCCGTTTCTCATTTAACGAGCCTGCAGGTGATCTCGTGTGTATTCGTTATAAAACCGTTTATTGTTCTTTTATCACTTATTGATGTTAATTTCATATGCGTTATATTATTTATACCTAATGTAGGGCGGAAATCGTTTGTGCACACGATTATATTTTTATCCGAGATCTGACGGTGACTCGAATGTGCACAGTACCCCGTTTTTATAATTACAAACATTATATGCAACGTTTAACTCGACCTCGCATGGCTTGACTTAACCCTTTGGAAATTACTCGGACTTCCTGTCTTTATTTGATACCGTTATATCAATTGAATCAGACAGGTGGGTTTTAGTAATTAGCGTTATATATTCCAAAATATTAATTAATTTGTTTGTCTTTGTAATCTACTCAGTTTTTCCCGTATCAATCGTATCTAAAAAATTACCTTCTACCGAATTTCAAATTCCGAGTGGATCGAAGAAACTAGTATTTTTACAATGATTAGCACAAAAATATTTAAAAATGTTCATACCACCAGACGATGATAATTTTTATAGAATTTTGATGTTTATAAAAAATAAAGAGATATAGGAAGCAAATCATATTTATGTAGTTTTTAAATTATCTACTTAGCTTTTTAACGTATATTTGATTGGAAGAAACGGGCCAATGACTGAATAAATGTACTTAACTTGTAATATTAATAGTACATATTGTGAATTTTCAAAACATAATTTAGACGAGTTAGAAAAACAGAATTCCCTCTTAAATCCAGTCATTTACAAAAGGAACGTAAAAAGACGACGGTAGGGGAAAAGTCTATACACTATTTGACAGATTATACTTTACTGAGAAAAACATAATAGTCAGTTCGGTCCAACTACTCGTAATTGCTAAAGAATCATAAAATATTATAAAGTTCGAAGTAGACAGCAGATAAGCTAGTACAAATCGTGAAATAGTCATTTGGGAAAATAATATTTTTAATTTGGAAAGGTGGTTTTTAGCTTCGTCTTGAATGATGTGGTAGTATTCTTTAGAACAGGAGACTGTATGATTAAGTGATACTCTAAAACAGATCTGATGTATGGTACATAAATACTCCGGAGAGAGTAGTGATGATTGAAAAATGTGTGTAAAATGAATCGGAGCATCAATATTAGTTAAAAAAAAAATAATAAGTTTCAACAGTGAATATGTTACATACTCAGTTATAGTAAGAAAATAAATCGAATGATCAAGTTTAAAATACTAAAAAAAGAAAAATCTGACACTTTAATTAGATTTCAGCTCAACGCGACGGGGTGACCGTAATTAAAGTAGGCGAAAAAGTCGACATTAGAAATGAATGTGACACTGCTTGGTGGTAAATATCGTATTTTATTATACGTGTGACGTTAATGCAGTGTTGGGCCGACGAAGGCCTAGAAATAATAACACAATACACATACACACTCGTTCGAGAAAGAACGAGATTATTAATTGTACAAGCTTTAAAGCGTTTCGAATTGTACAGTATTTTCAGAATCGGATTTGTGCGTGTGTGTGTTGATTCGATAAAAACATCATTTTTATGTTATTCAAGTATATTATCACATGATATGAGTGCTTATACGAAATGACCGGAAAGAAGTAGATTATTTTATATATATGAAATACTGATTTAAAAAAACAATATAGTTCGATTCTCATGGGTTCCTTGCCCTGTATTGTTGGAATCAACCTTCAGACAAATTAAATTCTATACCCATTATCACCCACATCTTTGTGATCGAGTTTTTATTTAGACCTAAAAATTCCAAAAATATTGCTTCAGAATCGTAGTTTATTACTCTTTGAATTTAAGAAAGTAAATATAAAGAGGTGGACATATTTCGCACCATGGGTATTGTTGCTCTTTGATTGGGATTTGCAAAATGTGTTAAATTTTAAAGAAACAATAAATCATTTCTTCAATAAAACGATTCTGAGTGAAGTTTCAGTTTATGTAAGGCAATTTTCCTCAAAATTATAAAGTTTATTTTATATTAAAAAATGTGTATTTTATAATCGGCCAGTTTTATATGCTACTATATTCACTTAGAACGGAAAATAATAATTTTTAATGAGAAAAAAATGTAGGAAAAAATTTCAAAAACATTCTCATTTTCATAATAATTTCCTTGCTCTAAAAAATTTCTCCAATATTATTTTTCATCTATATTTAAATATTTATAAACTTTTGATAAAAATAAAAGATAGTTTTTAAGGCACTTTTGCCAAAATTTGGGTAGTTTTTACCAAATTTTAAGAAAACGATTTAAGATATCAAAAAGTGACTTCTCAAAAGTACAATCTAAAGGAAAATTATGATTCAAAAAATTGTTGGTTGAAACTTTTGGATAAGTATTTTCATACGAAAAAATATTTATAAAAAAAAAAATAATAATAATAATAAAACAACAACAAACACCATTGTAAAAATACTAGCTTCTTCACTCCATTCAGAATCTATAAATGGTTAAATATATCACATTAATTTATTTTATCATAATTTTCAATTATTTACTTTGGAAAGTGTATGCATCTACCACCTATATTTTAATTTACATTACGACTTTGCCACTGTACTTAAAATTTTACGTTCGTATAGTTAAAACTCTATATTTATTTATTTTATTCTGGTTTTCGATTCATTGAATTGAATCTTTTTTTTTCTTGTAAGAAGCCTTGAACACAGTAATGACAACGAAAGGGCAGCAAATGTTTTTTCTGAGTTAAAAGTCAGATTAATATAAAATATTTACTGGTATGGAATTATTAAAACGTAGGTTTCTTGTAAAAGACAGTAATAAATATTATATGATTAGCAAATAGTGATGCGCATTATTATTTTAAGTCGGGAGGAGATTAATGTATTTTTAAATCGAAACTGTAGTTAGGAGATTATAATTAAACCGTCCACTTGGATTTGATTTCTGTAAAAAGTCAATCGTTAATTAATACAAAGTATTGTGTAATTTTGGCCGTGATTTCATGTGAAGTTTAATATTATATTGCCCGTCCATGTGACTAGCCAATGAGGCCACGTTGAATTTTATGCTCTACACACACGCGGTTCTTGTTTTTTTAGAATTTTATGATTTTATAAAACCATTATGTTAAAAATATACATTCAAAACCTTTATTAGAATTCAGTGGGTCAATAATTTATGGCGTCGTTCGTTAACACTTGGCATAAAAAAAATGGATTCATAATAACGTTAAACACGTTTAGGTGAAACTATTTAAATTAAACGAGCCATGTAATATTCGACTTGACCGGTCAGCTTCCGGAAAAATCTCGATGAGTGACTATAATATTATCTAGGACGGTAGAAACGATTTATGTAAGTTTTTTTTTTCATATTCGATAAACCAATACAATGTAATTAATAAATATTAATTATATTGCACATTAATATAATTCAAATGCATTTATATAAACCGTGCCTAATGAACTAGGTATGTATAAAAACTGTTCACATTATTTATTTTACAAATACAAATGTGATTAGATTATTAGAGAATTACAAGTCCTAGTACTCCGATAACAAATATTTTTAACTTCGGTTTAACTTCCGATTTCGCTTTTTACTTATTCGTTATACGAGTAGTTTGAAAAGATGCATTACACTCACGCGAAAAGTGACTGAAAAACTAATTACCAAAAAATAAAAGTGTTTGAAATCTGATGTAATCGTATAAATAATAATAATTATAAGTTGTTATTCTATTAACTATTCATTTAACTCGCAGTATACATTTTAATGTTTTTACTAAATGTATTAAAATATTGGGTAGTTTCTGTTATGATTATATTCATAGGAAGATCTGTGTTTTGGGTGCTCTAATGCAAACCCCGTGACTTGCGTAATATACTGATATTTTAATATTATTTTTTACCATTTAAACAATGTTTTTAAGTACAGTCTGTTGTATTTGAGTAACGTTTAACGCATTATGTTCGTATTTCATTAACTAATAATTATTTTTCTTTTTTTCGTTATAGTACCTACTAAAAAATATTTTTATCTTGTTTTTATAAATATGATGCGTCTGTAAAATTTATGATGACGACTAAGTAGCTTTTTGGATTATAAAAGGTCCATTTTAAACAAGGGCACACTATGTGATTAATTTCTAGATTCGTCTATGATTATATTGAAAGTAACTTGTTGCTTAACTAACTGCGAAATCTCAATAGATACTTACAGGTACAAAAATGGTGATCACGTAATATTGTTTTCAATCGAAACCGATCGTACGCAAAGTAACGATATAAATTTGATATCTCGTTGGAGCCGAAATCCCTCTAGTCG
This sequence comes from Stegophylla sp. TES_Ste_2020, assembly GCA_025469315.1. Taxonomy (NCBI): domain Eukaryota; kingdom Metazoa; phylum Arthropoda; class Insecta; order Hemiptera; family Aphididae; genus Stegophylla; species Stegophylla sp. TES_Ste_2020. The sequence continues at coordinate 1,769 of JAIPRM010006691.1, read as the reverse complement.
AGTGTTTTAGGGTTTGTGATGAGGTTCTTTGCACGTTTTGTTCTTCACCTGTTTTGATCACTTGACACGTTAGATAGACGTCATGTCGTAGTCGATTTTCTGGATAGCCGTTATTTTGTAACTTTTGATCTCGTCCCGAACTCGGCTTACGATAATATTATGACCGTGTGGTCAACGCCCAGTCACGTCTCGTTTTCCTCGTACGCGCACGCGCGCTCGCGTTATTTTAGGAACTCCCTGCCCACGCCGCGGCTCAACACTCGATCCCCCGAAATCCCCGACTCCTCGGAACCCCCTCCCACCACCCCCGACCATGGAAACATGGAATCGGTGTCGATCGACGTCGCAGCGACGCGGTCCGTACCGTACCGGTAGTCTGTCCGTGGTGTCGACTGCGCGCGTCGATCATCGAGATAAATAATATTATCGACGATCGCGACTTCGTGCCGCCAGACGACGTACCGCGTTCGCTATAGTCATCGGTTACCGCGGTCGTTTACGGTAATCGTTCGCAAAAACACGATTATAAAATAATACCTGCAGACACAAACGCGGTTTCGTTCGGCTGTTACCACGGTTCGGTTCGATAGATATCGGTAGCAGAAGCTAAACACCCGCAGCTATTATAAATACGTTCTGCGCAACTCGGTTTTAACGGTTTTCTTTGAATTTTAATAAACGTTTTTATCGTTTTCGCGCGCGCTTGCTTACTATATTATTATTATTATTATTATCATTTTTTTTTTTTTTTTTTTATTATAATAACGCGTTGCCTTCGTCACTCCTACCGGCCGCGGCGAAATGAACACGTTGTTTACATGGGTTTTTCTTCTGTCGTTTAAGGGTGCCATACAAGAGCTGAAGATCTACGAGTCCCCGGACTTTGCCGACATCCAGTGCACGGACCTATCACAGGTAAGCCACCGCACGGACGCCGCCGGTGTGTACACCTACTACAAATACGCAGTCGCGATATAATACATAACATAATATTATATTATATATACGTCTTTATCTTGAGGCTCACTTGGATATTTTGAAGGCTATAATAAGTTAAAAAAACTAATATCCATCTAACTACAAAAAAAAGTTTTTTTTTATGTTTTAATGCAATATAATATACCAAGTAATTTACCAAGTACTGTTTGGTATAGTTTAGGCGTATACCATATATAAATTAAGAGATTAGAACTTGGTGATCTTTTAGGAAAATGTTCATATATATTATTATTTATATATTTTTACTCTTTGTGTAAACCGTATATCAGTATTTTATATAATAATAATGGTTTATTAATTTTCCAAAAAACTTTTACAATATATAAGATTCACAAAAAATGTTTAACTATTGCTGGTCACCTCCAAGCTATGGCTGTGTGGAGGTGAGAGTTCATTATACGAGTATTATTATTAGCTCTTATACGGATAGCAAATTGATATTCATAATTATTTCAGTTAAATGATAAGTTATTTTATTTGTACCTACTTGCGTTTATTAGAATCCAATAAATTTTATCTCTTTTTCAACATTCTTTTTTTTATTTAAAATAGCGTTCTAATTATTATATAAGAAATACTCAATTACATAACATATGAAATAATTCGCACTCCTAGAACAAGACTGCCACAACTCAAAATTTAAAGTTTTGAGAAAAATCAATTTGAAGTTTGGACCTAAGATATTTTAATGAGTTTTTTACTTATGCGTTTGAAATTTAACACTTAAATACTTACAACCATACTTTACAATATTAACTTTTCAAATATTT
>JAIPRM010006690.1:0-18279 GCA_025469315.1 Stegophylla sp. TES_Ste_2020 | reverse complement strand
GAAGAATTGATAAATTCAAAAAATGACCTCTCTAAAGTACAATCTAGAGGCGAATCGGGTTTCAAAAAGTTATTGATCGAAACTTTTGGACAAGTATTTCTATACGAAAAGTTGTACACAGAAAAAAAATAAATAAATAAAATAAACATCATAGTGTGAACACTAGCTTTTTCACTTCGTTCAGAATCTAAAATATAAACAAGGCTTGTGTACGTCATATTATTTTATTATTTATATAAACGTATTATTCACATAATGTGCTAAAAGTATATATTATGTTTCAAAATGATTATTATTAACCGAAATATCGTGTTTAAATCTATTTTCAACTAGAACCGATTTTCTATAATAAATAAGTGGCCTGGGCTTTTAATACCCTTAAAAATCATTAAAAATGCTCTTAAAAAAAAAAATGCAAAAATGACTTAAAAAACTCAAAAAATTTTTTCTAAATTTATAATAGCTTAAAATTCAAAATATTACGTGATTGGTATGAGGTATAGTCGGGCGTTTTTATGGATTTTAATGTACTAAGCTTCTAGCATATCGCTGCTATACGCTGGAAGGCAAGATAAGAATAATTATATAAATAAATAACGTATAAGAATTATTATTGTGGATAAGATATTATTTTTCATTTATTGTCAGCGTATAAAATAAACCGCATATTATAAGTCAGTACCTAATAAAATTTTGAATTCGAATTTCAGGCCAAAAATGACCCAGAAACATGATGAAAATGACTCTGAAGTCAAAAAATGCAAAATAAAATTTCTTATTCTAATTGAAAAACGTATTCATTAACGAAACGAGCATCGAGCACAGAGAGCTTCGAAAAACAACGCAAAGTGCATCGAAATCCCAGCCATAAATTATTGACTATCCGAAAACCGAATTCGGAACGTGCCGAACAATCGCAAAAAGGGTTTTTTTTTTTTTTTTTTTTTTTTTCAATTCTTTCGATTCCGGTCGGAAGTAATTAGAAATGAATAATATTAATTAAACACCAAACGACTCACGTCGACCGCGGATGCTATCGTTACGCGTATGTGTAGGATCCGATCGACAGCAAAATGAAACGCAGGATTCGAGGAAAACGCTATCTCCTGCCTGGACTGTTGATTCGGTATTTTGTGAAGTGAAAAAAAAAACAAAAAAAAAAAAAAAAAACGGTGATTTGAGCGCAACTGCGTAGTGGATGATCGAACACGAATATTATTCAGCCACGACCGCGCGACGCACAGCAACGTACAAATAATAAAATATTATGATCGCGCCGATTTATTTTAAGACTTCCCGTACAATTTTTTTTTTTATTACATATCTGTCTATGCGTGACGTAATCAACGCACATGGAATCCCGCCGATACTCGCGATACGCCCACTCCGCGGCTGCTGTCACGACGACGACGACGTTGATAATAATTAAAACAACAATAGCAATAATGTGATCCATTGACAAGTTATTGTGATGCTCAGGGCTTGGGAACTCATATAATAGGAGTTAGCATGTTTTTTTTTTTCATTCAAAACATAGCTAAGGAATATATTATAGAAATGCGTTTCATAACATCAGGAGTTGTATTTAATTCGCATATTTTGCATATTTAACTCTTTTTTTTTTTGTTTTTTTTTTTCAATATAAGTTAAATTTTTCAATATTTCATTCGAGTTTTCTCGGTATTGGAAAATTTTTCCCTGAATACCTCCTGAAGAGATTGAATATTATTTGATATTTTAATTTGATTAAATGTAAGCTTAAAAAAAAAAAAAAGAAATTTCATAAACAATAGAAGAAGAATTAATAGTGCACAATAATAAAACAATATTATATTATTATACAATACAATTTTCAAATATTTTGCGTTTTTACAGTAAAATTTATGTTTTATAAGAGATTATATTTTTAGCATTCTTGCATATTTTCATAGCATATTCATAGCTATTTTCGAACATGAATTAGAAACTATTAATACAACCGTATTCGATTAGTACACGGGTATTATTTTATCTTTTTTTGATAAACTGTTACACCTTTAAATTTTCTATGTAAATCATTGCACGATAAAATATCGTTGTGCCAATGAGGTGCATAAATTACGCACGTCATTGATTACACTTACACAGTGACGATAAGTTTGATTTTTAGTTCTAGAAATTTTTAGACCAATAAGAAACAAACAGAGTCACTACCGCCGCCGACGGAGCAAAAAAAAAATACGTTTTCCAATATAAAAAATAGCGTTACGAGCAGTGTTGTCCGATAGATAAATTTATCTAGATAAAAAATGTAGTATCTTTATCTTATCTAAATAGGAAAAAAAAATTGTCATCTAATAATTATTGTTCATTTAGATGAAAATAATAGCCATCTAGATAATTTACAAAAATTGTTGTCTGTATTCGACTAATAAAGTTAAAAAAATTGGATATGAAACGCCTTTATTCATGGTACACCGGGTCGAAGAAAATATAAATATATACCTATATGATTCGGAACTATTTTCAAATTTATTTTTCTGAAAAAACTTTCAAATTATTGCGCATAGTTAATACATTCATTATAATATTAATAGGTAATAATAATATTTTAGTATCAATACCATAGATCAGCGCGTTTCTCAAAGTGTGGGTCGCGACCTACTAGTGGGTCTCGAGTTCACTCTTGGGGGGGGGGTCGCAAAAAACTTGTTTAATTATATAAATTCTCAAAAAATTACGTTTTCAACCAAACTCCACTGTAAAAAATGATGGAATGGCACATTTACATACATTTGTAAAATTGTATTCATTATAAACCAATTAATTAATAAATTAATAAAGTATATTAATTTAATTGTGATTTTTAAAAACAGCCTTTTTATTCTAAAAATGTAAAACCACGGGGGTCGCGATAGGTTTTTGAATAAAAATTTGGGTCGTGGTTCTAAAAAGATTGAGAACCACTGCCATAGATATATATATATATATATAATGTACATCATGGTGTATATAAATATATATGTATATATTATTAATCAATGGTGAATATGCAGATTCTATGAAATAGAAACATTGATAATAATAACCAGTCAACTACAGGTCAAACACATGAAAAAACAATGTTTAATATTATATTATATTATTTATAATATTTGAATGTATAAAGTTCAGATGTCAGACATGAAAATAAAAACACCCAATTATAAAATCTTTAAGCCTATTCTGGTTATTTCCCGTCACGCCACCTTCTTGCCGCTTACCTATTTCACTCCCTCTGTGAAACAATTATTATCACTAACTTTAAAAATGGCATATTTGGGAATATGTAAGATTCTTGAAAATTGCATTTACCAATATGTAAAATACAAACTACAATATTCTGAAAAAAAGTCGAAACTTTTGAACAAGTTTACATAAAAAAAATGATCATTTTAAAACACTAGCTTACTTACTAGCTGTGTACATTTTGTTTCGATTACTTATTATTTAATATTTAGTGAAAAAAAAAAAAAAAAATGTTTATCTCTTTTTTTTTTTTATCTAGATAAAGATGATTTTTTTTTTATCTATATCTAGATAAAAATATCATTTTCGCAGTGTCTATCTTTATCTAGATAATTTCATTTTGATTTATTTCATCTTTATCTAGATATTTTTTTTTTTTTTTTCATCCAAGCACAACACTGGTTACGAGCCCTCTGCCCAAAACGGCGTGTGACGTCGGCCACGTGCGCTCCACGTTTTGGGGAGGTTTTCCCATTTGATGCCACTCGAGTTCAAATCGACGGCAAACAAGCGAGCGTCGAGCGCCGCCCGGGGCACGAATAACGATTTCTAAAAGCTTCCAAAGCGAAAACACGCGCACTTTCCGTTCGCCTTTGACCGATTCATAAACCTGTACCATGGGTACAGATCATCAACGGATACAATGCGTAAAAGACTTTTGAAAAGGGCCTATTGTGTTTTCGTTTTCTCTCTGGTTCTTCTCTAGTGGCGCAATTAGAGTTGATTCGAAAGGGCGAATGCCCCCAGATCGAAACTCGAGGAGCGGACATTTTTTTAATACCCCTTTAAATTATGGTCTAGTTGCACCTTTAACTCTCCCGTCTCCTGTAAAGTGTTAAATTTATAAAGTGTTATTAAAGCAGCAGCCGAGGTCGAAAATATTTTGGGGAGCAATGCGATTTTACAAATATAAACTTTTCTGAACTGTCAAGCGACTGTGTGAAGAATATATTCACATTGTTTTATGTAAGCTTTTTTACAAGTAATAGTTTTTTTTTTCTTTTTATTCGGCAATAGGTATAATGTTTTTGTATATCATTCGTTTGTAAAAGTTTTAAAAAATAAATAAAAAACATCCAAATTTATTTTTTTACATTCTGGGTGGAGCGATGAACGTTTACAAATCGAAAACAACCCTAAATTCGTTAAGAAACCAATATTGTATAATATTTATATTATTTGTGACTTTAAAGTGATTAAATTTTTCTGGAGTAGATTTTTCAAATAAATCTAGAGTTGTTTTCAGTAGTAGTGGCTCGTTGAATTCGCAAAAGGTTAGGTACACAAAAATATTGACTTGGCGCTGAAACTAAAATACGAAAAAAAAATTTAGCCCATTTTCAACTAGTACTAATTAATGTGAAATGAAAGTTTCCGCTCTGACTATAAATACAAATTAAATTTGTTGAATAAATTTTATTAAACCATAGATTGACAAAATTATTTCAGATCAATAACAACGACTACGACAACCAAACCATATTAATATTTAAGAATGATTCTAAATATTTTATTTTTTTTGCACATAATATCACAGTCAAACAAAACTAAACGAAAAAACGTTTTCTATAGTTTCAAAAAGTGCAAAATTTATACATTATGTTTCTTTAAAATCATATTATTTATTGCTATTGTAATTTTACAATACACGTAATCTACACACACGAATGAAACGAACATATTTAGGGGTCGTTAAAAAATTAATATTCAATTCGGGAGGGTGGGGGATTGACACAGTGAAAAGGTTGAGAAACACTGGTGTTTATCTGATTGTCAACGTTTAGAGCGATTACCGCGGATGTTAGTAATCGTCATATTTTAGAGGACGAAAATTTTTTACGGATTTTGAAAATTTTCCTAATCAGCAATTAACCTCGATTTCAGGAAGCGGTTATTAACAGTCGCAACATATACACAAGTGGAGTGAATGCACAATGATACATTCCAACGGTCGCGCGCGTACTTACAAACAGAATTTTGACAGTGTTATGTGTTATCATATATTATATGACAGCTATTTTCGCCTGACGTCGGCAAAAGTTTACACCGAGCACTCACCCCCCCCCTCTTTTCCGAAGTTTATCCGACACGCAGCTGCCGAGGAGTTTGCTGCGCCCGGGGGGTTGTATTGTGTACCGCGTCGGGCTTGTACGAAACGCTTTTTTTTACCGAACTTTTCCCAACCCCTCTATCCGGTTTTCCGTTTTCAAAATATATTTCATCGAAAACGTCTCTGCAACGTAACCTCAGGGGTTTTTTTTTTTTTTTTTTAATTTTTTCATCATTATTAACCCGTCAACATTTGCGCGGTTCCCGGATAAAACTTTTTTTATTACTCGGGCAAGGTACAAATATTTACTCCAACATCATGATAAAATTATTATAATATAATATTTATTTATTTATTTTTTTTTAAATATATTAGTACTTATTATTGGCAGAGTATAATAATATATAACATTTTTTACACAACACGTTATATTGAATAGAGGGCAATAATTGTCCGAAAATGGCAGGCAAATGAAATAACGGTAAAAAAACCGTTGCCAACTTCCAAAATTTCAAATTTGACTTTTAACAGGTTTTCGTTATGCGTTTTGGAGTACCACGGTTTGATTGTATGTATATATATAGGGAATTGAGCTACACGTCGCGACGTTTTTCGAGTCCAAAAGAGTCTCTCTTCGATTTGTTTTGAAAAATACAACCCCGGAAGAGGGAAATAGAGAATTTCAAAAACAACGGTTGACAGCAATTTCATTCGAATGTCTGATTTTTGGAAAATTTCTTAGAGGTGAACTTTTGAAAATCAAATAGGGGAACCCATAAATTTTTCGACAACATAATATGAAGGTATTTAAAAAAAAAAAAAATAAAATTGTTTGTTGGAAAACATCAATTGATCCAAAACTCTAGGTTTTAGAGTGATTTAAAGTTTTTAGAAATATTGAGTCTAGTGGATGCGATTAGGTAAGTGTGCAGGCACCGGGTGGTCAAAATACGATTTTTAAAAATTTAAAATCGCTCTGAAATATGGAATATTGCATCAATCGACGTTTTTCAACAAACAATATTTTTTTTTTAAATACCCTCGTATTATGTCGTCAAAAAATATATAGCTTTCCATTTGGTATTTTCAAAAGTTCATCCCTAAAACTACCCCTTAGTGGTAGTTAAAAATATAAAATTTCCATGTCATTTTAGATTTCATTGAATAAAGAAACTTTTGTATCATACATTTTACTCTATTTTGAATATTTATATAATACAATTATTGCTGTAACATAAATTTTGAATCACCCTGTATATATATATATACAATAATCAAAATAATCAAATAAAATAATTATTTTACATTATATATAAAGTAATAATAAAATAGTGAATAATCCACCCAGTAAATAGAACCTTACATATTTTTTTTTTTGTCTAATAATTATTTTGGCTCAGAAATATATTCTTTTTAACCGTACAGTAAGATTAACGGATGAGATTTGTGATACTAACATGGGTTTTGCCAATTAATATTTACCCTATTCGAGCATGGCCAACAAATAGGTCTTAAGAGAGATTCATGTGTAATAAGTTTTATACGAATCGGGGTGGGGGGAGGAGCTTTGATTATAAAACAGGACTGTTAAGGATAATTTGACCTTCTGATTTGAGCAGAGGACCCCACCGAGTGAGCCTTTTATCGAGCGTATGTTTTGACTTTGAGAATAGACGTCGGGATCCCTTGGTAACGAATAGTCTCGGAGGGTCGGATCTTTATAACCCTAAGGGATCTATTTCGATTCGCCCAATTATTGTCAATTGAATCTAACGCTACTTATTCGTATTAATCTGGGTATCGTTTTATCTGCGTCGTTTATGGCACACAAAGTGTACCGTCGTCTGCGTAAGTGGTCATAAGGGTTGGTTGGTTTTTTTTTTTTTTGTCATTATTATTTTGGTCAGTTGCATAAAATATAATATTAAATAAAAATCGGGAGAAGGGTCGCTTTCTCGGGGGTACATCAGCTTTTGTAACGGTGAATGTGAGCTTTCATATCGGACTGTGTACGCAGTAGTGCACACGAAGGGCGTAGTATAGGGTGACCATATTTAAGAAAATAAAATACAGGACAAAAATATTTTTCATAAGAATGAATTGTGACAAAAGCATAATTTTTAAACTACCTATTATAGATTGAATTTAAACACATAAAAACATTATTTTAAAAAACATATAATAACATAATGAAACTATAAATTGATACTTTTTGAAATTTCTTCAAATCCTTTATTCATATTATATTGTGTACTTTACTTTCTAAAAAGAACTTGTTAATTCATTTTACGATTATAATCGATGTAATGGTATCCTAAAGACTTCTAGATTCTTATATTATTTTATTCAATAATTTCATTTCAAAAATTTTAAAATCAACAGTAAGTCAAAAAACGGGATTAATATGGGACGGACTTGAAATTACGGGACAAAAAGCGTCCCGGGACAAGTTTGTCGGGACAACAGAACACAGAGCCGAAATAAAGGACAATCCTGTACAAAACAGGACGTATGATCACCCTAGCGTAGTACCAGAGAGATACGAGTCGACGTCCCTAACGAAATGGGTGGCGGACGCTACGCTCTAACCATTGGGTCGACTATAAATTATGTTGTTATTACTTATTCGGTTAAAAATTAAATCGATTTCAAAAAAAAATTGTTTTGTATATAATATTTATCAGGTGGTGAATGTGTGTCATAAAAGTGTGCCACCACCTGTGACCTATCAGAAAACGAATGTGCGAGACCCAGGTATAAATAAATAATCAGATAATATGATGTGAAAACAGTTTTTTAATTTAAATCACAAGCTTTTGTGCCACATTAGATATCAAAAACCATAAAAAGGCATTTTACGTATTTGAAAGTTACCAAAGTAGGTATGTGTATTTTATTTAATATACCATAATATTGTAATGTTTTTACAATATCATTACATCTTTTATTATTTTCGAATACGACTTTGTTGTTTTAAAAAATATAATATAATATACAGTTATTACTAAACAATGCACAATAATTATCCTGTGAGTAAAATAAAAAAAAAAAAAAAAACAGGACATACTTCGCACGATGGGTGTTCTTCGCACGACGGCTGGTATATTCTTGACGGGCGTATTAAATTTTAAAGAAACGATAAATCATTTCATCAGTAAAACGATTCTGAACGAAGGAAGTAAATAATAAAAAAAAAAATTTTCAAAAAATGTCCAAAATTTTTTTTTTATATTTTTAAAATTTTCGTGCGCCGAAATCTTTTTTATAGGATTTTCTGTCTATGTTTAAATTTTTATAAAATTCAATAAAATTTATAAAATTCAAAAAACAAAAGCTTATTTACCACCTACGAAAAATTACAAATTTTTCAGAGCCCAAAGTAAATCAAAATTATAAAACGATATCACGCATCAAAATTTTGAGGAAATTATTTGTTATTTATGCTTTGAAAACGGTTTTCTCTCGTATTTACAGTAAGACTAAAGTAAAACGAGGTTATATACAGCGTCATAACGCTTCGTGAATCAAAAATATTCCTCAATTCGACATAAAAACCTTACTCGGGATTAAAAGTTTTAAAGAAAAATTAATTTCGATATTTTTTTTTTCAAATTAGATACCTGCATTTTATACGACTACCGCACAAAACGAGACTCATACACTCTTGTTTTTAGAATCAAAAAAAAAGTTATAATTTTGAATTTTGAAATTGGAGAGATGGGTGGTAAAAATGCACATTAAATTATGAAAATTTTCTGAAAACAGATTGACTTACACACTTACAATAATACACGTGTAATAAACGCGATACTAAATAAAAAAATTACAGGAGGGGTTATAACCCCTAAACCCCCACCCCCCCCCATTGGGTGCGCTGCCACTGTGTTCAGCTTGCCAGTCATACGTGTCACGCCGTCATAATACCTTCGTCACACTTCAATGTTTTATCTCTTAATGTCATAAATGAGAGTTGCCAAGCCATTATTTTTCTCATATTTCTATAAATTTTTCTTCACTTTTTTGATTTGTTTGTTTTTACATTATTTAACGGTGAACTTTTTTCTTTGTTTCTCTATACACAATAATAACATGACAACCACAACCGGAGCAGTACAACACGCAGTTATGTCGAATTATTATATAGAACACTTGCACACAAATAATAGAACGTCGTCGTCGCGTTAAACGATTCGAAAACAACTTTGTTCGCTTCGTCACCGGAACGACATTCGGTTATTGCTTTTTAATGCTTTCCACGTAAAGCTCTCCGTCCCCGGACGACGACATCCGTCTGGGATTATGTCGAGCTTAGTGCGTTAGTAGTGCTCTGTACCCGACAACGGTATACATCACATTTTTACAAATGCATATAATGAAAAAAAAAAAAAAAAAATGCACGAGAATCTAGTCGTCGTCTCGTGGCAGTACAATTATAGTTCTACTGAGAAAGCCATTCACCCCCTGCTCGTTTTAGGGGTAGTGTTATTTTCCAACACATTTTGGCGCCCCCATGTGCGTTATGGGGATGGGAGCAAAAAAATTCACGTCTCTACTCTCTGAGTGTGTGTGTGTATCTACTACTACTTGTATAGTAACTAAAGCTTGGGAATTATTGCAGCTTTAAAAATTGATTGCGTTATTTCTGTAAAAAATACTCAAAATTACTATTAAACTGTTTTTTGTTTTATTTTTCAAGAACCTGTAAATAATTTTGTCAAATTCATTTATTTTTTTTTTTATCTATTAAAAATGTTCCCCTACCTTAAAAATGATTGTACTGAGCACGATTTTCAAGTTATTTTTTATTATAAATTATTAAATAATTTATAAACAGTAAACTTTTATAAAATATTTATTTTTTCCATATGCCCCGACGAATTATAATTATTAGCTGGGGAGGAAATGGTATACTCGGAGGTTTATTTAAAAAAAAAAAAAAAAAAACAATACACGAGCCAGACGTTTAGAAAAATATCAAAAACTGCATTATAAATGAAGAAAATAAGCGAAATTGCAATCAAATTCAAAAAATTGCGAAAAATTGCAAAAAAAGTTACTCTAAAAACTTCTAGATTTCAAACAAGTTTTAAATTTACTTATTAGCAACAAATACCAAGCAATGGGAAAAAAGTTGCAAATGCAGTGACATCCGAGCCCTAAATTAATAACTTATTCTTACAAAAAAAAAAAAAAAACACTTAATATAATGATGTTATGTTATTGTTCCAAAATTAAACCAGAGATAGTTTCCGGTGATTTAAATAGGTAGTATATAATAAAATTTGCGTAATTTCAAATCAGTGATTGGATAAAACGCGTTTTGAGTTACAAGATTTTCTAATTGATTTCTCAATGGCTTTTGGTGGTCAAAATACGTATCCAAAATGGAAAGGAAGCATTAAACTTGCAATTAATTAGTACCCCTCCTCCCCAAATTTCCATCTCAGTTGCACCTCAATGACCGTTACTACGAAGCACGCTCAAACATAATGCTATTAAGTCACGAAACGAAGTCGTCCTCGTGGTGGTGGTGGTGGTGGTCGTCTCGCGCACGAGTCGAGGGGGTGAACCGGCCAACGGCGGAGCGACCGGCAGTCTTGTCACCGACCGACTCGACGACGGGCGTGTACACTCACTCACGGTTCGCATCTCTCGCGGTACTCAGACGCGTATTACACGAAAGTCGAAATTTTAAATTGAAAAAAAAAACACACACACACACACACACGTGCGCTCAAAAGAAAACGATCGACACACACACACACAAGTAAGTATACGGTCTACGCGCCGTCTTATCGTATTTTGTGTAATATTTTATAATATAGTCTGTTATGTGTATGTTCAAAGTACGTTGTTCAAAATTTTGAATATTTTTGGAAAACGTATGAAACGCGGACACAATTAATTTTAAGTGAAAAAAGAACGATTTTGCACCTCGGGATATACAAAATATTTGCTATGTAATTCTTAATTATTTTTTATATACGTTAAAGTGTGTAATTTTATGGAAAACCAATGAATTCCATTAAAATGCTAATTTTAAACAATCAGAAAACAAAATCTGACTTTCGATTTTCGAGATTTTTTCAGTACCTTTGGTAATATATACGACGAGTATGGCTGTATTAAATTTTCAAGTTTTAATTAATCAAACACAAAAATTTTATGAAATAAAAACTTAAAAAAAAAAAACCGAGAAATTTTCAATATTTTCAAAGTTCTGTTCAAAATTGGTCAAGTGTTTTTGAAAATTATAATATACACGTATGACTATTAATTAATTGATTTAATTTAACTTTCTAGCTCCATTATGATGTTTGAATTTATGTTAAAAAACTAACATGGAATTTATGAAAATTCAGTTTATGACAATTTTATGACCGTTTTTTCTCAATTTTCGTGTAGTTTTACTATGCACTCAGAAAAGTACTGAACAATATAAAAAATTACCATTTTGATAAAATTTCCAATCTACTGAGTTACTGAGATCAAAACTTTTTGACTGGTATTTTTAATCGAAATAATTGTGCTTCCATACATACAGAAAAAAAAAACACACCCAAATTTGTAAGACAATTACATTCTTTGTTACTCTCTGAATCTATAACACTTACACACGTACTCAGTATTTTTTAGATTCCGAACGAAGTGAAGAAGCTAGTGTTTTTACAATGATGTTTATTTATTTATTTTTTTTTTCTGTGTACAACTTTTCGTATGGAAATACTTGTCTAAAATTTTCGATCAGTAACTTTTTGAAACCGGATTTGCCGCTAGATTGTACTTTAGAGAGGTCATTTTTTGAATTTCTCAATTCTTCAATTATTTATTTGGAAAAAACTACCCAACATTTGACAAAAACGACTCGGAAACCATCGTTTTTTTTGATCCGAACTGTATGAAAATTAAAAATAGATAGAAAGTAATATATGAAAGATTTTGGCGCAAGAAAATTTTGAAAATGTGAAAAAAAAAATGTTGGACATTTTTCTAACATTTTTTTTTTTCTCATTTATTCTTTATATAATTAACTTCTTTCGTTCGGAACCGTCTTATAGGAGAAATGATATATCGTTTCTTTAAAATTTAATACACCCACCAAGAGCTTCACACCCGTCGTGCGAAGTATGTCCGGTTTTTATAAATTGTTTCAAATACAATTTTTTAATCCATTTTAATTACATCTTCCAAGAATACAATAATAACAATAATAATAATTATAAAATATGTAATTATATTTTTCACCTGTTCTTAATTAAAAATTTAGGATTCGATTTCTTTCCCTAAGAATAAATTATCTGATTGGAATAAAATTGTTCCAAATCTTAAAATTAAATCAAGTAGTCCATCTGTCAACTGCGTTAATCTAATAAGAAAATAAAAAAAATTTCAAAAAATGTCCAAAATTTTTTTTCACATTTTCAAAATTTTCTATAGGATACATTTTCTATAGATCAAAATATCTTTTCTATAAGATTTTCTATCTGTGTTTAAATTTTCATAAAATTCGGATCAAAAAAAGATGGTTTCCGAGTCGTTTTTGTCAAATTTTGGGTAGTTTTTTCCAAAAAAAAAAAAATTGAAGAATTGAGAAATTCAAAAAATGACCTCTCCATAGTACAATCTAGAGGCAAATCCGGTTTCAAAAAGTTATTGATCGAAACAGAAAAAAAATCAAATCCCTATAAGAATTTTAATAAAACGGTAACGTTTTGTTTCGCGCTTAATTTTCATAATGAAATTAGTGAGAATAAAGTAAAATATTAGTATTCAACTTAATTTGTGTGAGTAAAAGATTAATAATAATGATATAATTTCCTTCGATATTGCAGTAAACTCGGTTGTTAAAACGTAATTTTTTAATTAGTATTCGTACAAATAAATATTTAAATTCATCCAAGTCGGGAAAACATTATGTTAAAAATCAAAATAAAAAGAATAAACGTTTTTTTGCAAAAATAAAACAAACCGTTAGATAAAATATTGTAAAATGGAATTAAAATACTATCCGATAAAATCATGAACTTCTTTATGATAATATTATATCATTAAAGTTTTAAACGGACTATGATCGTTTATTATTATATATATATTATATATGTAAATAAGATATGAGAAATAATGATCGTTCGTAAACACTAACAAAAGGTGATAAATAATGAAATACGACGATTAGGTGAAATAAAAGATATAAAACGTAACTGTGAATCATTAAACGTACAATTACGGTAAGTTTTGAAACGAGTGGAGATGAACACGTCAATTTTTAATCTGTTAATAGTTTTCATAATAATTCTGTTGCTGGTGGGGGGGAGGGTCTGTTGCTTCGCATAATTAGTTCGTTTCAATGTGCGGATAAAATCTTTGGTGTCTTAAGTTCGAGTGACATGAAAATTCGAAACGGTCGAACAGCAGTGTTTACTTCGGAGAGTCAACCGGATGGGGTGAGTCCCCCCCCCCAGTAAAAATAATTAACTTCCCTCAACAAAATGTGTAAATATATTTCTGCCATGTGTGTACTGCTTTACAAGTCGTTTCCGTGTACAATTGTACAAAATATGTCAAATATGTATAGTATTATATACAATTATATTCTATATAAGTTATAGTTCAATTCAACTACCTAATTAATATCCGTTTTCGAAATGAAGTTATCTTTTGATTACTCAAAGATAATTAAAAAGCCGGGCGTACTTTGCACGATGGGTGTTCTTCGCACGACGGGTGGTATTCGCTTGACGGGTATATTGAATTTTAAAGAAACGATAAATCATTTCTTCAATAAAAACGATTCTGAACGAGGAAAGTTAATAATATGAAAAGTAAATGAGCAAAAAAAATGTTAGAAAAATGTCCAATATTTTTTTTCAACATTTTCTTGCACCAAAATCTTTCTTATATTATTTTCTATCTATGTTTAAATTTTCATAAAATTCATTCGGATCAAAAAATGATGGTTTCCTAGTCGTTTTTGTCAAATTTTGGGTTATTTTCCAGAAAAAAAAAAAAAAAAAATTAAAGAATTGAGAAATTCAAAAAATGACCTCTTTAAAGTACAATTTAGATGCAAATCCGGTTTCAAAAAGTTATTGATCGAAACTTTTGGACAAATATTTCTATACAAAAAGTTGTAAACAGAAAAAAAAAAAAAGGAAAAAAATAATGATAAACATCATTGTAAAAACACTAGCTTCTTCACTTCGTTCAGAATCTAAAACTACTCGTTCAAATATATTAATATAATATAAATAAATAAAATAAAACTTACCCTTGAGTATCATATATTTTTTTTTTTTTCATTTACGAACCGATTCGATTTCGAAAATCATCATCAGGTTAAGAAAATATATATAGTCAATGAATAGAAAGAGATTAAAATAAGAAATACAAACTGAAAAAAGTGGTCAGTGTACATAGAGAATATATTGAATATAATAATATGAGATATATTATTTAAAATTAACAGAGTGATGAACATAGGATGTGTTGAAAAGTGAACTCTATGGTATGTTTGTTATTATTATCTAAAATATATTTTATTGATATATTACTTTCAAAATCCGTTTGAACACATTTCTGAAATAAAATTTAAAACACTAACCCCAGTTCGAATTTCATTAAACGTGTTTTAGAAAATAACCGTAATATTAATTTCTATATAAATAAAGATTTAGACATATTAAATACTCGAAATAACATTAACATTAATATTATGTATTGGAAGAATTACATATCCATATTGTGAAATAACGAAAAATAATATTTTAATAATACCTTATAAAATGTTCAAACAGATTTTGAAAATAATTATTTAACTTATCTATCAATATATTTTAGATAATAATTACAAACACACATAAAATTCACTTTTTAACACGTCTATGTTCACTCTGTTTATTTTAAACAATCTCTCTTGTTGTGTTCTCTATGTAAAACGACCATTTTTTCGATTTTTATTCTGGTACATCTTATTTAAATCTTTTTCTATTCGTTGACATTGTATTCTCTTAACCTGATGATGATTTTTAAAATCGAAACCGGTCGTAAATGAAAAAACAAAAATTACAATACTTTAAATATCCAATTTGAAAATTTGGAACATGAGAAAAATGTATATTATATTATTGATGTAGTAATAATTAAAAAGGAGAAAAAAAAAGGACACCCTGTATCTGTAAACACAACGTATACATATTATATAACTCTATTTTATAAATTGAATCGCTTATTTCAGAAACCCCCTAAATCCGCTTTTTCACTTTTTGAGTTAATCAATAAAAATACTGTGTCATGGATTTAAAACAATTATTTAAAACTACCCAAAAATCACCAAAAATACTTAATATTACTTACTCTTTTAAATATCAGTGTAATTTTTAGCTAAACAACTTACTAAATATTTTTGAATTTTTACACATACAAAATTGTATTTTTTGGGTTTCTGAAATGAACGATTCATCGATAATAATAATTATAGTGCATAATTTTATTTACAATTTTATTCGAGTGTTTTTCAAACCGATAAGATGTCTTTGTTTTATTCACACGTTATCTTTGTTTCGCTCTGCTTAGTGCGCATACGTAGAAGAACCTCGTATCACAGTGACGGTGTTTCGAGTTAACTATTCGTCGTAATTAAAACTGACGCGTGGGCACAAATCGTGTGATGGACAACGCGGGGGCCTACATTTAACAAATCATCTCAATATTAATTTTAATATGATGACATAATGCGAATAAAACGACGTTGTATCATAGCTTCCATAGTACACAAAGAATTATAACGCGCATAATATATTTTTAAAAAAAAAAAAAAAAGAGTCCTTCGCCTCTTGTCATTCCGCGGTGAAAATCCGTTAGGATATGCGAAAACAAGCATTGTTTTATTTTAACGAAACCTACGCTTTGTTGTTTTATAAATATTAAAATCATTTTGATTTATCATTTTTGATAATTACTTCATGATTTATGAATATTCTCTTTTTCAAATCTAAAATCAAACTATATTATAATTAATCTGTCTTCTGTTGTTTTTAAACATCAGAGTACAGCATTATTATTATTTTACCTTCTCATAATCGTCATACACTTCATAAAAAAAAATATTACCATTTTCCAGAACAACTTTTGTCCCGTACTTAGTCCTCACTATACATTTGCTCGTTTTCGTATTAATAATAAGATTTTAATATTCATTGCTTTTACTACTCTTTTTTTTTTTTTTTTTTACATTTAAAAAAATATCTTTTGTCTATTAATTTCGAAGATTTAATTATCAAATAATTTTGTGGACTAACCAATTAATTTATAGAAAATATTATTTGTAATTGGATTTAGAAGATGGGTAATTTCTGTGTTTTTTAATATACTTTTTTATTGTAATATTTATATGACAAAATGCATTATTATTACTATTTACAACAGTGATATTGTGTACATTTAATGAAATCAAACGCGTTTTATTGTCTTCTAAATAACACACGTGAGAAAAGATGCAATCATTGCAATCGTTTGAATGATCTTTTTCGCCACAAATAATCCCAAAAAACACTGTCTGGTTTCCATAATATCATTATATTGTACATTATCATATTATCATCATATTATTATCATTTGTTATATCTTTGTTACTATTTACAAAAAAAAATCTATTGATTTATTTATTTATTTTTAAACTATTTTTTTTTTTTGTTCAACTTTTTCGGCGATAACTAATAGCGCAAATGGTCAATATTTTTACCGGATAGCCCCAGGGACTAAAATTGTGTGTAGTACAAAATAAAAAAATGTGTAGGGATTGCATTGTGGCAATTTATATTTATTTTTGTCATAGCAATATTTTATAATTGATTTCAATAAGATTGTTGATTTTGTTTAAAAGATTATCCGTATGTGCTAATAAATTTGTGATATAAAAAAAATTAATAAATTATCAATTATTATAAATTAAATTATTAGATTCCTAGTAGCATACTCATACTGGTTTATACAATTTATAGACTGACCTTATCAATTTCTAGAAATTCTTAAGTATATTACTTCAATATTGAATTTATTAGTATTCCTTTTCTTTCTTTTTTTTTTTTTTTTTGGGGGGGGGGGGGTATCGTACATGTAATTAAAATATTTTAATAAAGCAAAAATTGTTGCAGACCAAGATCGAAAATATAGACAATATACTAGCACACAGTACAAAAATTTAGATATCCTTTTAATGTTACCTGATACAAAATATTGAGCTGGTCGCACTTTTTAAACTTCAATTTTAGATTCTGAACGAAGTGAAGAAGCTAGTGTTTTTACAATGATGTTTTTTTTTTTTCTGTGTACAACTTTTCGTATGGAAATACTTGTTCAAAAGTTTCGATCAATAACTTTTTGAAACCGGATTTGCCTCTAGACTTTAAAAAGGTCATTTTTTGGATTTCTCAATTCTTCAATTTTTTTTTTTTTTGAAAAACTACCCAAAATTTGACGAAAACGAATCGGAAACCATCATTTTTTGAAAATTTAAACATAGATAGAAAATCATAAAAGAAAGATTTTGGTGCAAGAAAATTTTGAAAATGTGAAAAAAAAATTTTGGACATTTTTCTAACATTTTTTTTTTTTTTTTGTAACACTCGTTCAGAATCGTTTTTGAAGAAGAAACGATTTATCGTTTCTTTAAAATCAAATACACCACCCGTCAAGAGAATGCCACCCATCGTGCGAAGTATGTCAGGCTTTTTTTTTCTTTTTTTTTAAATTCTTTGCACGCGGGATGAAAAAAATTTTCCATCCCTGGTAGGCTGACTGTAAGTTGCGTCCCAATGTACCTTTTTGATGTAAATTACGTCCCGGATATTTTTTGGGGTTACGTAAATTGCGGCCCGGATATTTTTTGGGTATATGTAAATTGCGTCCCGTGAATTTTCTATATGTATGTAAATTGCGTCTAGCGAAATTATAAATTACAACCA